>CAUYUJ010014002.1:347319-357319 GCA_963575745.1 Prorocentrum cordatum | reverse complement strand
GCGCTGTCTCTCCAAAACGAGGACCCAACACCACCCAAACGGGGCGCTCCCAGAGAGGCAAGTCCATTGTCGATTGCTACAGGAGCGACCCTGCCGCGGACGCCCTGTGGAGCCACGAAACGCCGTACCGGGTCGGGGACACGCATGCGAACACCGCCACTGTGGCCTGAGGTGGATCTGCACACGGAGCCATGTGCTGGGTTGGGGAGACGCATGAGAACTTTGCCACTGGGGCCTTAGATGGAGCTCCCTATGAAGCAACGAAACGCTGTGCTGAGTGGGGGAGACGCATGTGAACACCGCCACTGGGGCCTTAGGTGGCCCTCCCTACGGGGCCGCGAAACCCTGTGCTGGGTGGGGGAGGCGCGAACGCCGCCACTGGGGCCTTAGATGGAGCTCCCTACGAGGTCACGAAGCGCTTTGCTGGGTGGGGGAGACGCATGCGAACACCGCCACTGGGGCCTTCGGCCACGAAGCGCCGTACTGGGTGGGGGGGACGCATGCGAACACCGCCACTGGGGCCTTAGGTGGAGCTCCCTATGGGGCCAGTGAAACGCTGTGCTGGGTGGGGGAGACGCATGCGCATGCGAACACCGCCACTAAGGCACTAGATGGTCCTCCCTATGAAGCCGCGAAGCCCTGTAATGGGTGGGGGAGGCGCATGCGAACACCTTCATTGAGGCCTTCGATGGGGCTCCCGTTGGGACCACGAAACGTGTAAGTGGTGTGGCGGAATTGGTGGCGATGATGGTGACGATAACGGTGGTTATCATGACATCGATGATGATGATGATGATGCTGATGATGATGATGATGATGATGATGATGATGACATGGCGATGGCGATGACGATGATGATGGTGATGATGATGATGGTGATGATGATGATGGTGATGATGATGATGACGAGGACGACGACGACATGCGCAGGGCAGAGGCAGGAATGGGAGGGGGAGGAGGGGGAGGAGGAAGGAGGAAGGAAGGAAGGTAGAGAAGAAGGAAGGAACGCGGGGACCGTCTCTTCAAAACGAGGTCCCAACACCACATGAAGGCTGGGAATCAAAACGTATGCAAACATAGCCAAACATAGTCAAAACATCGTCACCATACTACTGTTATGTCGGGCGTGTCCCCCTAAAGGGGGATTTTCGACGAAAAACAAAAAATACCCCAAAAATACCCCAAGGAGGTCAAACAATAGTTAAAAAATAGTCCCCTGACTATTTGTTGGATTATGTTTTGACTATTGTTGTTGCTATTTCTTATTTTTCGTCGAAAATCCCCCTGTAGTGGGACAGGCCCGACTTAATACTACTGTTGGATCATTTTTGAATACTCCTCCTGTAGAGGGACATGCCCGACTTCACCGAAGGGCGAGAGAGACCCCGCCGCGGCCAGAGCCCCCGGGGCGCAGCGCTCCAGCGGAGGACAGGAGCCGCTCGGGCGGTCCGCTGGGTCACCCGACGCCCGAGCCTCGCGCATGGGACTCCGAACGCAGCTTCAAGCCTTCATCGTAAGAGAAACGCTTCACATAAAGACCTTCGGGCGTTACTGAATGACTAGAGCGAGCCAATGAGCGTGGTGGACAATAAAATCTCCCACAATGAAAATATTCACTGCCTGCACGCGTAAGGAGTTCCACTCCGGGCGCGACACGGGACGACGACGTCGGGCGTCTCCGCCTCGGGCGCATCTCCGCCGCTTCTCGGGGCCCACGGCCGGGCGCAGCCCGAAGAACTTGCCCGGGCGGACGCCCTGGGAGGGGTGCGTGGGGGGCCGACGTGCTCAGCGCCAGGGGTCCCTGCGTCCTGGCTCTCAGCGCAGGGATCCCCGGCACTGAGCGCGAGGACCGACTTTGAGCATGGCGTCGGGGGTCTGTGTCCTCCTCGAGGAGGACACGGGCCCCCAGCGCCATGAGCAGAGTCGAGGCCGAGCCTTTTCGCATCGGCCCCCGGGGTCTGCTTCTGGGCTCCTGCAGGGCCGTCAGAAGACGAACCGTGCGATAAATCGTGGGTCTCGAGAAAGCGGTACGGTGACAGACCGAGCGGTGGCCTCGGAATCTCCGAAGACCTCACCGCACCGTGGAGGCCCTGGTCGCCCGAGACGTCCTCGGAGAACGACCCAGGCCCCAAGACCGTGCGGCCAGCCCGCATCCCCACCGGCTCACCACACGGTGTGATCACCGCGCCGTTTGGGGCCCCCCGAGCAAGGCGACTCCTCGGGAAGGGGTCCCGAGCTTCGGGCCAGGACATGCGATGTCTTCATTATTTGTCGCTACGAGGCCCTCGGAAGTCTCAACATTTTCCCCAAGGAGCTAGCGTTTCATCCCGAGTCCGAGTCTTTCTCTTGACAGCCCCAGTGCCCAGCGAGGGCCCCGCGGAGGCCAACAACGGGCAACAGCCTCCCGCCTTGGTCTTTGCCACGACGCGAGCACGCCTTGGGGGAGCGCGTGCTCCAAATTAGCCTGGCGAAGGACCCAACCATATGTACTTGTGAGTGCCGCAATTCTGGGTATCGTGTTCGGTGGAGCTCCCTATGGGGCCACGAAGCACTGCACCGGGTGGGGGAGACGCATGCGAAGTTTGCCACTGGGGCGTTCGGTGGAGCTCCCTATGAGCCACGAAACCCTGCACTGGGTGGGGGAGACGAAGGCGGACTGTGCCACTGGGGCCTTCGGTCCCTATGGGCCACGAAACGTTGTGCTGGGTGGGGGAGACGCATGCGGCCCACTGGGGCCTTCGATAAAGCTTCCCATGGGCCACGAAACGTTGTGCTGGGTGGCGCTTCCATCACCTGCGGTGGCGCTTCCATGACCTTCGGTGGCGCACTTTGCTTCTAGGACCTTCGGTGGAGCTCCCTATGGGTCACGAAACGTTTTGCTGGGTGGGGGAGACGCATGCTGACTTTACCACTAGGGCCTTCGGCGGAGCTCCCTATGGGCCACGAAACGTTGTGCTGCGTGGGGGAATCGCATGTGGACGTTGCCACTGGGGCCTTCGGTGGAGCTCTCTATGGGGCCACGAATCGGTGGGGCTCCCTATGGGGCCACGAAACGCTGTACTGGGTGTGTGGGACGCATGCGGGCGGTCCAACTGGGACCTTCGGTGAGGCGCCCCCATGGGACCACGAAGCGCTGTACTGGATGGTGCGTGACGCATGCGGGCGGTCCCACTGGGACCTTCGGTGGGGCTTCCCCTGGGGCCACGAAGCGCTGTACTGGGTGGGGGCGACGCATGCGGACGGTCCCACTGGGACCTCCGGTGGGGCTCCCTATGGGGCCACGAAGCGCTGTACTCCGGATCCCTTAATAATCGTCCCCCGGGTCCGGTTTATTAAGGCGCCTTTGGGGGAAGCAAGGGGGTCCGGTTTATTAAGGCGTTTCTTGAAGCCGACGTTCAGGGGGGGTCTGGTTTATTAGGGCGCCTTTTGGGTACTAGCCCGCGAAGTACTAACCATCATCATCATCAGCATCATCATCATCATCGTCGTCATTGTCATCGTCATCGTCATCATCATGTTCATCATCACCAACATCATCATCAGCATCATCATCATCAACATCATCATCAACAACATGTTCAACATCATTGTCATCATCCTCATCATCGTCGTTATCACCATCATCACGATATGATACGGCGGTGGCAATGATGATACTTCTGATGGCGATGACGACTATCTCGGTGATGGTTTCCTCATCGCACCCCAAGCGCGAACATCATTTTGCGCCCTTAAGTGCCCCTCAGTTCTCCTTGAAGCCCGCCTTCAAGGCCGCTTTCTTCGTGCGGAAAACTGCCCCTTCGTCGTCGTCGTCTTCGTTGTCGTTGTCGTTGTCGTCGTCGTCGTCGTCGTCGTCGTCGTCGTCGTCGTAGTCGTAGTCGTAGTTCTCGTATCGTCGTCGTCGTCGTCGTCGTCGTCGTCGTCGTCGTCGTCGTCGTCGTCGCGCTCGCAATTTTGCTGGGGGGGGGTCCGGAATATTCAGGCGCCCTCTGTGGGAGGGGGTCCGGAAAATTATGTCGCGAAGGAAGGGGGGGTCTGGTTTTTTGAGGGGGGGTCGATTATTAAGGGATCCAGAGTACTGGGTGTGCGGAACGCATGCGGGCGGTCCCACTGGGACCTTCTGTGGGGCTCCCTTTTGTATGGGGCCACGAAGCGCTGTGCTGGGTGGTGCGTGACGCATGCGGGCGGTCCCATCCCACTGGGTCCGTCGGTGGAGCTTCCTATGGGGCCACGTACTGGGTGGTGCGTGACGGACGCATGCGGGCGGTCCCACTGGGGCCGTCGGTGGGGCTCCCTATATGGGGCCACGATGCGCTGTGCTGGGTGGGGGCGACGCATGCGGGCGGTGCCACTGGGGCCGTCAGTGGAGCTCACCATGGGCCACGAAACGCTGTACTGGGTGGTGCGTGACGCATGCGGGCGGTGCCACTGGGAGAGCACTCTATTGGGCCACGAAACGCTGTACTGGGTGGTGCGTGACGCATGCGGGCGATGGCACTGGGGCCTTCGGTGGAGCTCCCTGAGGCCGCGAAGCGCTGTACTGGGTGGTGCGGAACGCATGCGAGCGGCCCCACTGGGACCTTCGGTGGGGCTTCCCCTGGGGCCACGAAGCGCTGTACTGGGTGGTGCGCGCCGCATGCGGGCGGTCCCACTGGGACCTTCGGTGGAGCTCCCTATAAGGCCACGAAGCGCTGCACAGGGTGGTGCGTGACGCATGCGAGCGGTAGCATCAGGTCCATCGGTGGCGCTCCCTATGGGGCCACGAAGCGCTGTACTGGGTGGTGCGTGATGCATGCGGGCGGTCCCACTGGGACCTTCGGTGGGCCTCCCTATGGGGCCACGAAGCGCTGTGCTGGGTGGGGGAAACGCATGCGGGCGGTCCCACTGGGTCCTTCGGTGGAGCTCCCTATGGGGCCACGAAACGCTGTACTGGGTGTTGCGTAACGCAAGCGGGCGGCCCCACTGGGACCGTCGGTGGAGCTCCCTATGGGGCCACGAAGCGTTGTACTGTGTGGTGCTTGACACATGCGGGCGGTACCGCTGGGGCCTTCGGTGGAGCTCCATATGGGGCCACGAAACGTGCGAGGGGTGTGCTGAAACGGGTGATGATGATGATGATGATGATGATGATGAAACGCAAGGAGGAGGGAGGAGGGGGAGGAGAGGAGGAGGAGTGAGGACGCGGGGCGCTGTCTCTTCAAAACGAGGACCCAGCACGACAGGATGGTTGGGAAAAAGCACGCCCCGCCGGAGGCCTGGCCTTCGCCAGGAGGGTTCCCAATGGGGTTTGGGGGGGAGGGATTTTCCAGAGAGCTCCCAAGGGGCCTCGGAACCTCGTCAAAACAGGGGGTGCGAAGCCCCTGGGGGACCCCTCCTGGAAAACCCCCTTCCCCCCAAACCCCTCTGGAACCCTCTGGTTCGCGCCTTCGCGCCGCCCCTCCGGACAAAGAGCCGCGCTGCGGCCCATGCTGACCGCGGAGACCCCTCTGCGGCACGCACGGGCGGACGGGTGCCTGCACCCCGCGCGGGCAGGCAACGACGCTGCCGAGGCAGAGGGGACCTGCAGGCCGCCCGCAGCAGGCCGCTTGCCGGCGCCACCCCGACGGGTACTCTGCGCACGGGGGCGCTGGCCGATGCGAGGCAGTGCCGCTCCCCTGCCGCCTGGCAGTGGCAGTCTGTCTAGCAGCGGGCGGCTTCGCCTCGTGTCGGGCCCGGTGTCTGAGTGTGGTTGACAGCTCTGCAATATTCCCCAACGTCTGATCTGAGGGTTTCCTGCACCATCCCGCGCGAGAGTGGCGCTTTCCTGCCGCCCTCCCCGCGCGCTGCATCACACGCTGGGCGTGGTGCGTGCACTTCCGTCTCCGCTCGCCAAGCTTCCCCAACGCCTCGGACCCACATGGGTTCTGGGGAGTTTCAGGGGGTTGCCGCTAACTTCAGGTTCATATCGCACAGCAATGGGTCGGAGCAGGGCGAATTGAACAAGGGCGGCTCACAAACGGCCCCAAGATCCATGCCAGTGTCCAAACGCGCAGATTTTCCGAGCTGTGTCCAACCGTGACAACGAGGATGCCCCCCGAAGGCCAACTACCGTTATCTCAACTCGCCATCCTCTGACTGGACCCGATTCCGATTGTGATACCCATTACTACTGGGTGCGCGCCCCGGTGGCGCCGAGGCTAGACCTCTGCAGCAGGCTCGGATGTTCGTCAACGGGGGAGCAATACACGTGGGGTGAAGAAGCGTGCGCCTTTCGTTTGCCTTTTGGGCCCACGGCGCACGCGGTGGCAGTTTCTCTAGGGCCATGTTTCTGCAACCCTCGATCCTCCTACAGTCGAGGTAGAGTGGAGAGGAAATGCGAGAAGACGCAAGACCCTTCCGAGGGCCACGCTTCCCTAGGAATGTAGAGGGCACCCTGGGCCGCGAAACGCGACTTGGCAGGGCCGACTTGCTGATCAACCTCTGTATTGCATACGTGCACACGTGCACTGCCCCCCCGTTGAGTATCGTTTAACCGATCCCCATCCCCAGCGACGTGGCCTGGGCCCCACTGGCCTATCTACCCCCCTAGATGGGGATATAAGCCGTTCCCTTCGGGTTTCGAGGGGTGCACCCCCAAACTGGGGTGGTAATCTGCTGCGGGTCTCGAAAAGGATGGAGCTGGGCATGGGCATCGATCAACGGCTACCGATCCGTCGCCCCCCGCCCGATATGGGCCCGAGCAGCCCTCGAGCCACCGGCAGTGGCAGCCGCCGGGCCGCGCGCCCCGCGTCCGCCGCCCGCCGGGCCTCCCCCCCCGCGAGAGGCGCCCGTGCGGGCGCCCCGCGGGGCGCGGGGGGGCCGGGCCGGCAGCCTCACTCCAGGGGCGCGCCCGCGCGCGGCGGCCGCCACGCCGCCCGGAAGGCCGCCTGCGCGCGGGGCCGCGCGCTCCCGCGCCGGCCACGGCGCCACGCAGACAGCACCGCGGCCGGTGCCTCCGAGCCCGGCCCTGACTCCGGATCCGCCCTACTTTGGGGAAATTCGTAAGTAGGGCTTGGAATTTCCGCCCTACTTTTCTGTTGTTGTTTCTGCCCTACTTCTGTGGATGTTCGCCCCATTTTATGTTGGGTGCAGCAATTTCCGCCCCACTTTTTCGGCTCCTTATAGGTGGATTTCCGACGCAATTCTAAGTTGGAAAAAAAAGCCAAAGTAGGGCGGATCTGGAATCAGGGGGGGCCTCCTCCTGCAGACGGGGTCGCGTCGTGGACCGGGACGCGTCGGGAAGCGTATAGACCTCTTGAGGCCCTCGCGGGGCCCCTATGGGAGCGTCCGCAGAAGGACCGCGGGGACGGAGAACCGGCCCCGGGGAGAGGGTGGGGACTTCTCGGGATCCCGTGCCGACAACCCTGACTCCGGATCCGCCCTACTTTGGGGAAATTCGTAAGTGGGGCTTGGAATTTCCGCCTTACTTTTCAAGCCCCGCTGATGCCAATTTCCGTCCTACTTTTCTGCTGCCGCTTCTGTGGACTTACGCCCTATTTTATGTTGGCTGCAGCAATTTCCGCCTTACTTTTTCGGCCTCTTATAAGTGGATTTCCGACGCAATTTTAAGTTGGGAAAAAAGCCAAAGTAGGGCGGATCCGGAGTCAGGGAGAGGCATCGGATGTCTGGGATCCGGGCGTCGCAACCCTGGAAGACACATCTCAAAATCTGTGTCGGTTGCCCATTTCCCCAGCGGCAGCTGCATCCGGAAGGGCCGCAGGGTGTCTAACACTCCTCCCTGAAGCACATCTGTGTTACAGCGCTTTCCTGACGAGAATTAGAGATGCGCCCAGAGAGCGTTTTCGCCGCGCTTCGGGGCCCGAGAGCCGCGCGGATCGGCCTGGCTCGAGACAGGCCCGGCTCGAGAGCGGCGATTTTTTCAACACTGGTGTGCTTCTAGCGGCGGCGGATCTCGGGGAAGCTTAGGGCGGATCGGCCTGGCTCGAGAAAGGCCCGGCTCGAGCACGGCGATTTTTTCCACACTGGTGTGTTTTTCTAGCGGCGGCGGACCTCGGGGATAAGCTCAGGGCCCAGGGCTGCCCGTCGGCTCTGCATGGTCGCGCTCGCGCCCGCGCGGGCGCTGCGAACAGAAGGAAACTCTGGGCCCCGGGGCCGCCATAAAAAATTGTTTGATCCACGCGGGTCGAGAGCGCACCTCTTCCGGTCGAAGCTGAGCGGGCCGCGCGAGGCTTGAATGAGGCAGAGAAGTCGAGGGAGGAAGGCCGCCATAGAAAAAAGCCCCGGCGAAAAACGGGCCTGGAGACCGGGGGGGCCGAGAGGTCCGAAGGGACCTGGCCCCGGGCGTGCGAGAGGAGCCTGGGCTCTCCCCTCCTCTCCCCTGCCGCTCACCATCACTCTGCATGGGCGGCAGGCGGGCGCTGCGGGGAAGAGGCGATGAAGCCCAGATGTTTTTTTTTCCTCACAACATTGGAGGCCTGGGAATGGGCACCAGCACCAACACCAGGGTGTTGCCTCCACAGGGGGGAGATCATCCTAGATCTCGGTGTTGGTGGTAATCTTTCGGCCACCTCGGAAGCCAAACTGTTACCACCATCTCCCAGGTCGGAGTACTCTTCCCTTGGTGGAGGCGCACCGCCGATATTGGTGTTGGTGTCAATTTTCCATGCCTGCGACAACAAGGGTACATGATCGAGGAAGCCCACTCGAGTGTGTGAGCCGCGGCCCTTGAGCGCCGGCCGAACCCCCCTCGTGCCTGGTAGCTTGAGCGAAGGGGTTTCGGGCAGACGAGACCCGGCCGCCCGCGGACGGCAACCCGTGACGACCACAGCGACCAGCACCGGCCGCGAAATCCTGGCTCGGCTAGCTGGCAGCCCTCGGCTTGCGGTGCTGATCCGCCGTACCGATCCGGTCAGGGATGCTGGCCAGCGTGAATCGGACATGATGGGTGATCCATGGAGGCGTGATCCGTGGAAGAGGTGTCCCACATCCCGATGAACAATTCTTACCTGGGCGCGGGGCACGGGAACGGGGAGGTGCGCAAGAACGAAGGAAAGGGAAACGCAAGACAATGTAGGGGTGAGGTGGACACCAGACTCCCAACAAGACTGGGACGGTTCTTCTGTGCGCAACGCCCCGTCAGCTTGAAACACGGGTAGTTGCGATAACTTGGACAAGGTACTTTGTTCTGGAGCGTTGCCACTTGCCACGCACAACATCTATCTAAAGGTTGGGCGCCGCCCTGCGCTAGCGCGCATGCTTGCAGAAACCGACTCCCGATCATGCAACTGCTGCGACCGCGCGACGCTGGGCGCGGCCAACGGAGCCGTACATGGAGCTCCCTGTGTGGCGCGATCCGTGTGAGGGGCGCGCCAGAATGGGCGAGGGCAGTACAATAATATGAGAAGAGAGGATGATGAGTAGGAAATTCCAAAATGCGACGGCTCACGCTGGCCTGCATTGGTGCAACAGTGACAAGGGTAAACCCACGACGCATCAACGGTGTTGCAATACATCCTCCCTCCAACATCTCCTCTCATAGGTCCCTACCCTACGAGAAACTATCTCTATTGCGGGGATTGCCCCACCTGAAGGAAACCGACGGAGACCCCTCAATCGTCCCAGAGCGCCTTTCCTAAGACTTCAAAACCCTGAATCAACGTGACTGCTGCGCCCTGAGAATCCTAAACCGCATCAGAAAAAACACATTCATGGGACTTCACCATCGCTGATCAACGTGACTGTGGCGTCCTGACAACCCAAAAGAGCACCAAGCCATTCCCAGTCCTGCAGCCATACGAGTCGTTGAAACTGGTGGATAAGTTTTATACGAGAGCGCGCGACGCAAAGGAGAGGGAGCCACATGTTAGGGAAAACGCCTTCCATCATTGAGACTGTTGCACACTTTTGGAGATGAGTGTGTGCGACGCGACATCGAGAACTACATGTTGAAAACGGCCCGCTGTCAATCCTTGAAGCTGCTGCAAACCTTTAGAACTTCTGTGTGCGGCGCTCAGGCTCGAAG
>CAUYUJ010014002.1:337319-342319 GCA_963575745.1 Prorocentrum cordatum | reverse complement strand
CCCGGGCCCGAAATCTCGCCGCCCCCGACGCCCCTGCTCCTTGTCGAGCCTCGAGCTTTTGAGCGCGCAGGCTAGACTGCTCCTCCTCCTCCTCCTCCTCCTCCTCCTCCTCCTATTCCTCCTCCTCCTCCTCCTCCTCCTCCTCCTCCTCCTCCTCCTCCCCCTCCTCCTCCTCCTCCAGGGGCCTCGCCCCGCGCGTCGAAGAGGCCCCCGGCCGATGCCGCAGAAGAGCCCGCGGGCGGCAAGCGTCGCGACCTTCTGCCATCTCCTAGGGGGAGGGGGGGGGGGAATAGCCATGCTCCACTGCACTCTTCCTCCACATCCTCCTTCCCCTACTCCCTCCTCCTCCCCTCCTCCTCTCCTCCGCCTCCCTCCTCCTCCTCCGTCCTCTGCTTCATCCTGTCCCTCCTCCTCTTCCTCGCCATCTCCCTCTTCCTCCTTCTCCCCCTCCTCCTCCTACTCCTGCTTCTTACCCCACCCCACCTCCTCTTCCTTCCCCCCCCCGTCTCCACCCCCTCAGGAAGACAGATAGAGAGAGAGTGAGAAACAAAAGAACAGAACAAGGCAGATAGTTAGGTCGGATCGTCCGTGCCGCCGCTCAGGGCTCACCCCCTGTCCCTCCCCCCTTGTCCGAGGTGGTGGATTCGCGCGACAGCGCGACTGAAACATGAAAAGTGGCGGGGAAGCAGCCGCGCTGTGCAAGCGCAGCCAAGGGGTTTTAAGGTATGCGCTCGGCGCGCTGGACTATGACTACGAAGATGTGGTGCAACCACAGAGGGCTGGCGCGAGCGAGCCAACAACCCTGCAATTTGGCATACCCCATGCAATGATCCGCCGGGGCCACATTTCAACCATCCAACGAATGTAGATCTGGGGACAAAAAGACGAAGACCATCATACTTAAGACGTCAATGGAAGCGGAATGAAGACAGGATGATAGGCGCAGAGTGTCGCCATGTCGAGCAAGATGCAAGAGCGCACGCGGACAAATACATACGAAGCATACGAACGATACCCACTGCAATTGGCTCTGACGTCCTGCTCAGGACGTCGAGATCCCCGCAGCGCGAGCAAGAACGTGACGGAGGTGGTCATTAGAGTGACGGAGCCGAACGGCCTTGCACCATCTCTGGGTGCATGCCTGAAGTGTGCGACCAAGAAGAGGAATAGTGAATTCTCACTTCCGAAGAATGATTACGATTGATCTCCCCTGCAGTGCCCACTGTATTTTGTTAATTGAAGTGCCTCCCTGGGCTGGCACTTACTCACAAGCGTCTTGCGCCTCAGACTGGGCTGCTAGACCCCGACCTACAACAACGACAACAACAGCTCTCGGCTTATCTTCTCCACGATGTATTCAAAATCGCGCTCTCGCGCGGGTCTTCCTTACACTGTACCCAGTAACCGCGCTCTCGCGTAGATCTTCCTTATAATGTATTGAAACGCCGCGCCCACGACACTCAGGAATCACGCTCTCCCTCTGGACTTCCTAACGATTCACTTGGGAATCGCGCTATCGCTTCAGACTTTCTCGCTATTCATGCGGACTGACGCTTGAGCGACCCTCCCGCTCGACCCGGCCGTCTGGGCACGCCCGCCCGACCCGCCCGTTAGGGTCCACCCGCCCGACCCGCTCGTCTGGTTCTGCCGCTTGTTTTCCTTCTCCTAACCCTCCTGCTATTCTCTCTCGTGCTCCATCCTTCTCCCTCCCCCTTGTCCCTTTCCTCCATCCCTCCCCCTGTCTTAGGGACTGCGTCAACTACATGTGGCCAGTTAGAAAAAATTGCCCCCAAGAGGGGTACGATCGAAGACGAAGAAGGCGGGTATCGAGGGTTTGGGACATACATGTTGAAAGACACGCGAAAAGATAAGAGCGAGCAATCTTAAAATGATTGTTGTTTTTGTTGCTGCTGCTGTTATGTTGTCGTCTCTCTCGCCCGCGTCCAGCACACGACCTTTTGCGATCCGCCCGCGACCCCCCCGCGACCCACCCGTGAGCCACCCGCGGCCCGCCCGCGACCCAGCCCCGACCCAGCCGCGACCAAACCACACTGCTTTGATGAAGGATCGGCGCTTGCGGTGGGCTCGTTGCGAGTAAAAGCAAGTCTGCTTATGTTTGCTCTCGAGCCTTGCAGCCAGCCCACGACCCCCCCGCCCCCTCACTCTTATCCTCAACTGCGGGCCTATGGCATCTAGGCGGTAGGAGCCCGCGAGAGCCAAGCGAGACACATCAGCGCGCTTTTTGCCGCCTGCGAGGCCGCGAGCTTCTGTGCGTGGCCCAGCCAGCAAGCCGCTACCTTGGGAGCAACATTTCCCCCCCCACCTGCACCTGCCCCCGGAGGTGGCGTGGGGGGGGCGGGTAGGGCTGGGGTATCCTGGATATGTTTTTTTGCGCGAGAAGTCCTCACGATCGGGGGGCGAAGCTCTGTCGCCCAGCCCGGAAGGAGGGAGGGGGGCCAGGTCAGCGTGGAGGTGCGCTTCCTCTCCTTGATTCGGTCGTTGATCCTCAGAACGTGTGTTCGCGCCGACGTGTGCTTGTCCACCGAGGCCCTTCAATACGACGCAGCTGGTGCAGCGAAGGCCGACGCAGGCTGCGCGCTATCGGCAGAGCTGAAGTGGGAACACACACACAGACACACACACACGCACACACCCACACACCTTGGCTGTCACGCGTCGTGAGGATCATCGATTCTCTCCCCGATGCTGAGGTGGGCCCGCCCGCTGCGTGATGCACAAGCGGCAGCGGCCCACTGGCCGCGGCCCGCGCCGCCGGGCACAGCAGCGGCGCGGTGCCCACGGGCGGCCGAGCGGCAGCCGCGCAGCCGCGGCCGCCCAGCCGTGCGCCGCCCAGGCCCGCGCCGCCAGCCCAGCCAGCGGTCGACGAGATCGAGCGGGCCGTCCTGACAGTTCCCCAAATCTCCGGCGATACGATTCTTTTAATCCCAGCGTGATGTCATTGATCTCGTCCCCCGAGGCCCGTTATCGGGCCTAGGACAATCATAAATGCCGGTCGTGGTGCGAAGGCTGGCCTCTGGTAGCCGCGAAGGGTCTCGAATGACCCCCATGTTATTAATTGAAATGGCAATGACGTATTCCTGGCGCGGGCTGACTGACGGAGTGGGGCCGAAAACGATACTGGAAAAATGATAATGTCTCAGCGGCGGCCACTTCTGAGGCCTCCGCCGTCTTCATCGTCGACGCCGCTGCCGTCATGTTAGTTGGACACTTACTCTTTCAAGTCCCAACTCCTGCTCCTACTCCTCATCATACTACTACTACTACTACTACTACTACTACTACTACTACTACTACTACTACTACTACTACTACTACTACTACTACTACTACTACTACTACTACGACTACTACTACTCCTACTACTACTCCTACTACTATTACTACTACTACTACTACTACTACTACTACTACTACTACTACTACTACTACTACTGCTACTACTACTACTACTACTACTACTTCTACTACTACTACTACTACTACTACTACAACTAGTACTACTACTACTACTACTACTACTACTACTACTACTACTACTACTACTACTACTACTACTACTAACTACTAACTACTACTAACTACTCACTGCTAGCTGCTAACTACTACTACTACTACTACGACGACGACTACTACTACTACTACTCCTACTGGAAAACTACTACATACTAACTACTACTACTACTACTACTACTACTACTACTGCTACTGCTTATATGCTAACTGCTACCATACTATTTTTTTACTACTACACTACTAAATACGCTAACCTACTACTGATTGCTACTACCTAAGTGTACTACTACTACACTAGCTACTACTACAACTACTACTACTCCTACTACTACTACTACTACTACTACTACCACTACACTACAATACTACCTCTACTAGTGGCGACTACTACTACTACTACGACTACTACTTTACGACCACTACCACTACTCCACTACTACCACTACTATTTTACTACTACGACTATGAACTACTACTACTACTAACACTACTACTAACTAAACATAACTACTGCCACTGCTACTACTACTACTACTACTACGACAACGACGACGACGACTACTACTTACTCTACGACTACTACTACTTACTATTACTGATACTACTACTACTACTACTACTACTACTACTACTACTGCTGCTACTACTACTACTACTACGACTACTATTACTACGACGACGGCTACTACTACTACTACTACTACTACTACTACTGCTACCACGACTACAAGTACCACTACTACTACTAAAAACTATTCCTACTACCACGACCGCTACTACTACTACTACTAGTACTACTACTACTACTACTACTACTACTACTATTACTACTACTACTACTACTACTACTACTACTACTACTACGACTACGACGACTACTACGACTACTATGACTCCTACTACTACTACTACTTCTACTTCTTCTGCTACTACTACTACTACTACTACTACTACCACTACCAGTACGAGTACTACTACGACAAGTACTGCTACTACGGCTACTACGACTACTACTACTACTACTACTACTACTACTACTTCTTCTTCTAGCACTACTACTACGACCACAACTGCCACTAGCACTACTACTAATAAGAATAGGATTCCTACGACCGCGACCACGAGAACGACTACGAAAACGGTCACGACTACTACGGCTACTACTACTACGACTACGACTACTACTACTACTACTACTACTACTGCTACTACTACTACTACTACTACAACTACTACTACTACTACTACTACGACTACTACTACTACTACTACTACTATTACTGATACTCCTACTACTACTACTACTACTACTACTACTACTACTGCTACTACTACTACTACTACGACTGCAGCTACAACAACAACAGTAACAACAAGTTTTACTACTACTACTACTGCTACTACTACTACTACGACTACTACTACTACTACTACTACTACTACTAGTACTACTACTACTACTACTA
>CAUYUJ010014002.1:335000-337219 GCA_963575745.1 Prorocentrum cordatum | reverse complement strand
TCCGAGATGCCACAAGATCGCTCCAAGATGCCCAAGATGCCCCCCCTCACGCTCCAACACACCTCCAAGAGCACTCCCAAGAGGGCCCCAAGAGGCAAAATTCATTGATTTTCCTTAGGTTTTGCACAGACTTAGGCGTTTCCACCTTTTCGGCTTCCCGGCGCGTCAAGACGGCCCAAGAGGCCCCCAAGATCGCCCCAAGAGGGCCTAAGAAGCCCCCACAAAGCCCCAAGAGGGCTCCAAGACAGCCCAAGAGGCCTCCAAGACGGGCCAACAGGGCCCCAAAAACGCCCCAAGAGGGGCCCCAGAGGGCGAACACGAAACAAGATTTCGAGCCCTCGGCCCTAAGAAGCTCCCAGGAGACCACAAGAGGCCCCTAAGAAGCCCCAAGAGGCCCCCCGGAGGCCCTCAGGAAGCCCCCAGAAGGCCCCCACGAGGCCCCCAAGCGGCCCCAGGAGGCCCCCCAAATGCTCCCCCCCGAGCACGCAAGCAAGTGCCAGCGAGGCTACAATATGGGCCGGCGGAGCGAGCGAAGCGATTAAATAAAGCGCCGGATGTCCGAGGGAGGGAGGGGAAGGAAGAAGCGAAGGAAAAGATAGTGAGGACGAGACTCAGGATGACAGGCAGCAGCGAAGGAGAGAGACGCCCTGCTCCCGGCAACGCTTTTCCACCCCCCGCCGCCGCCGCACCCTGCTGGGCGCCGGAAACGCGCGCGCGAGCAAAAGCGAAGAAGAAGAGCAAGGACAGATAAGAGAACAAGGAGAAAGAGGAAGGAAAAAACACGAGGAACAGGACGACAAGGACATCGACGATGACGACAGCAAAGACACACGGAACTACAACGACGACGACAACTGCGGAAAGGAAGGAGGAACTAGGAGGCGCAGCATGAAATATAAGACGAAAGTGAGGGGCGATAGGAAGGACGCAGCAGAAGAACTACGCGAAAAGAGGAGGAGAATGCGAGATGGAAAGAGGAGAAGGAGCAGATCGAGGAGAGGAACAACGCAGACGAGGGCACGTACTGGTGTCCTCGTCCTCCTCCTCCTCCTCCTCCTCTTCTTTCTCCTCCTCCTCCTCCTCCTCCTCCTCCTCCTCCTCATCATCAATCTCTCCCTCCCCCATCCTCCTTCCGTCCTCCCTTTTCCTCATCCTCCCTCCCTCCACCGGTCCGCGAGCACAGCGCCCCGCCGAACGCCAATCACGGCAGCGCCGGCCTCTTCCCTACGATGCGGCGACGCACCGCCGCGCCCCCACCGCTCCCGCGAACAGTCACCGCCGCTGCCCCCCCGCGACCACCACCGCCAGACGACGCCGCCGCCCCGGCTTCGCCGGCATGCGCCGCCGCGCCACCCCCATCCCCGGCCGCCAACCGCATCAATCCGCCACCGCCGCCAATGCCCCCCCTACCAGCCACCCCCGCACCGTCGCCATGCGCAGCCGCCGCCGATGCTCCCCCCTCAAGCACGCGCCGCGCCTCCACGACCGAAAGACCCACGTCCGTCAAATCCGCTTCCTTTCAGTGCATGAGGTCGCCCATCTGCACCGCCCCAAGGGAAGCCAGCGCCGGCGCGCAGTCCTCCAGATCCCAGAAAAAAACGATACCCATGCTACACTGGAAATAACCCAATCACAACACTGGGGAGCTCTGAAGCTATAGCGCAACATAGATACAGCACTGTCTGCGGATGAAACTATATGATTATACAGGTACATACCTCCAGAGTTATCAGCCTCTAGACCTCTACAGCCATGAATCTCTAGGGCATGAAAGCTATAAACCCGCAAGGCTACAAGGCTGTGAAGACACAAAGCTACAGGCCTGTTCGGCTGAAGAAATACAGAAAAAGTACAGCAATAAGCCTATAGATGCCTAGGGAGATATAGGCCCAGACAGCTACACGGCTGTGGACGTCTAAAGCTATCAGAGTATAGAGCTAAAGCACTGTGGACCTATTGAGCCATGAGCCCATTATGCTATACAGATGAATGGCTTAAAGGAAACACGGTGATTGGCCTTTGGCACTCTAAGGCAATAGAGCTATCAAACTAAAGCTATGTAGCCATATTCCCCAATCAGAGTTTGCCTCTGTAGAGGTCCTAGCGGATTAAAGACTGAGGTGAGGTCGGCCGCCGATTTCGGTGGCCGGGCCCAGGTGCACGGATGCCCGAAGGTGCCCGGGGGGGCCCAGGTGCATGCGTGCCCGGGTGCGCGGGGG
>CAUYUJ010014002.1:317500-330000 GCA_963575745.1 Prorocentrum cordatum | reverse complement strand
CGACGACGACGACGACGACGACGACGAGACCCTCGTCTCGCCTGGCCCTCCTCCGAGAGCGGACGCCGCCGCTACGGCGCCCCGCCGGTGGGGCCGTCACCACCGCGCGCGACGCAGCAAATCTCCGCCGCCGGCCCTGGCGGGCGCAGGCGCGGGCGCAGCGGCCGCGCCGTCGTCGTCGTCGGCCTCGTCGTCGCGGCGGTCGTCAGCCTCGTCGTCGTCGTCGTCGTCGTCGTCGTCGTCGTCATCGTCATCGTCGTCGTCGTCGTCGTCGTCGTCGTCGTCGTCGTCGTCGTCGTCAGACAGATTTCCGGCGACCCTGGGGCCCGAAAACAGCCTCCAGAGGACCGGAAAGCTAAGAAAACTCTTCAGAATTCGTTCGACGACGACGACGGCGAGAAGTCGCATCCCGGCGGACGGACTCGAGAGCCCCGCGGGCCCACGCTGCGACAGGCGCCACGGCGTCGCCGTCGCCGTCGCCGTCGTCGTCGTCGTCGCCGTCGCCGTCGCCGTCGCCAGCGCCGTCGCCGTCGCCGTTGCCGCGCTCCCCCCCCCCCCCCTGACCCACGGTGACACTGCGAGCACCTGGATGGGGGCCCAGCCCAACTGCTGGGCGCCATCCCCCGACACCCTGCTGGCGTAGACGCACTGGTCGTATTCGTTCTCTGCGGTGCCGGCCCCCTCCCCCTCGTTAACGAGAGGGCAGACGTGGGCCACCTCCGAAGGGCGACCACGACGCCGACAACGCCAACGACGGCGACGACGACCACCACCACCACCACGACGACGGCGACGACGACCACGACGACCACGGCGACAGCGACGACGAGAGCGACAACCACGGCGAATACAACGACGCCCACGGCGACGCCGACGGAATCGGCAACGGCGACGCAGACGGAATCGCCGGTGGCGGCGACGACAACGACAACGACGCGAGAACGACAACAACGAGAACGACAACGGCAGCGCCGACGAAGACACCCACGACGATGACGACGACGACGACGACAACAAAGACGATGACGACCCCGTTTCGCCGCTAGAACCTCGTCGCGCCGCACCGTGAGGTAGCCGCGGAACTCCGCCGAGTAGCCGCAGACCGCCAGAAACTCCCCGCCTCCGCCGTCGCCACCGCCGTCGTCGTCGTGGTCGTTCACGTCGTCGTCATCGTCGTCGTCCTGATCATCGCCATCATCCCCGTCTCCGTCTCCGTCTCCGTCTCCGTCGTCGCCGCCGTCGTCGTCGTCGTCGCCGTCGTCGACGGCGTCGTCGTCGTCGTTGTCGTCGTCGCCACCGCGGAGCAGCTCGCTGCGGCTGCGAGCCGGCGCGGCCCCCGCGCGGCCCACTGCCTGTCGAATGAGACGGAGACGACGACGACGACGACGACGACGACGACGACGACGACGACGACGACCACGACCAAGACCACGACCAAGACCACCACCACGACGACGACGACGACCGCGACGACGCTGGCGACCCCGCCACCAGCGCCTCTTCCCGGCGCTGCGCCACCACGGGCGCCGACACCACACGCCGCTCCTCCTCCTCCGCGCGGCGCCGCGCCTCCACCTCGCGCTCTGCCTGTCGACAGAAACGGAGACGACGACGACGACGACGACGACGACGACATCGACAACCCAACCAAGACCACTACCACGACAACGACGACAACGACGACGACCAAGACCACTACCACGACGACGACGACGACGACCCCGACAACCCCGACGCCGACGACACCGCCACCGCCTCCGCCTCGCGCTCTGCCTGTCGACAGAGACGGAGACGACGACGACGACGACGACGACGACGACGACGACGACGACGACGACAACGACCCAACCAAGACCACTACCACGACGACGACGACGACAACGACGACGACCCCGACGACCCCGCCGCCAGCGCCTCGCGGCGCTCCCCCTCCAGCACCACCATCGCCTGAGGGTCAGTCTCGGCACCGGCGACGGCGGCGGCGGCGACGACGACAGCGGTGGCGACGACGACGACGACGACGACAGCGGCGACAACGACGACGACGACGACAGCGGCGGCGACGGCGACGACGACGCACGACTGAGGGGGCTCGGGACAAGACGGCGTGTACTGCGCCACCGGGGTCCCCCCTCGTCGTCATCGCCGTCGCCGCCGCCGCCGCCGTCGTCGTCGTCGTCGTCGCCGCCGTCGTGATCGTGGTCGCCGTCGTCGTCGCCGTCGTCGTCGTCCTCGTCGTCCTCGTCGTCCTCCTCGCCCTCCAACCAAGTCTTCCTCGTGGTCCTCCTCCTCCCCCGACCCGCGCGCGCCTCAGCCAGCTCGACCTCCGCCTCCGTCAACGCCTCCTCGCACTCCTCCACCCACCTCTCCGCGCCCCGAACCCCGCCGCCACGCGCCGCCCGCCGCGACGCAGCGCGGGGCGGCGCTCCGCCCGACGCCGCGCCCGCCGACACAGCCCCCGCCGCCTGCCCCCGCCGATCTCCGATACCGACGTGCCACGGCTCGCGCTTGATGAAGCGCACGCCGCCGGCCCCGTCATCCCCCCACATGCCATTGGCCCACAGGCTAGGGCACTTACCCGCCGGGCCCAACGGGCCAGAGACGTAGAAAGATCACCGGTAACTGCTTTCCTATATGTCCACTTCGCGCGCGCGGGGCGGCACCTACAGGTCCCCAGAAGAAAAGTACCACAGGAGGGGCCCGACAGGTCGAGTGAAAGAGAACTATCCTCCTGGTCGCCGCCCTCGAGGCGCTCCGGAGAGCCCCAAGAAGAACCGGAAGCCACCCGCAAGGCCCGCGACGTGATACGCGACGGGTCCGAGACGCCACAAGATCGCTCCGAACGCCGGAGACGGCCCCCAAACAGCCCAAAAGGGCCTCCAAAAGCATTCACGAAAGCGCCCCAAAAATCCAACTTTTCCGAAGGTTCTGGAAAGAGCTTGGCGCTGCCACCCTTTCGGCATCCCGACGCCCCAAGACACCCCAGGAGACCTCCAAGACCGCCCCAAATAAACCGAAAACCCCCCAAAAAGACCCCAGGACAGACGAAGAGAGCTCCGCGCAGCCCAAAAGGCTTCAACCACGGCCCAAGAGGGCACCAACATAGCCCCAACAGGGGAACACGAAACAACGCTGCGAGGACTCTACCCAAAGAAGCCCCCAAGAGATCGCAAGAGGCCCCTGAGAGGCCCCAGGAGGCCCCCGAAAGGCCCTCAGGAGACTCCGAAGACCCCCCCCCCCCGCCGCGCCCAAGCGACCCCGAGAGGCCCTCCAAATACTCCAGGGAAGCGCAGGCGATGCTACAATATAGACCGGCGGAATGAGCAAAGCGATTGAATTGCACATGCGCTTGCCCGCGAAATTGAGGTTAGCGCACATCTCGCACTGCCAGTCGCCCGGCTCGGGCGCACGCCGCCAACCCCGCCCGCGCCCGTGCCCCTTGGCGCTCCACTGCGAGCCGTCGCCCATCGCGCCAGCCGCCTCCGCTCTCTGTCGCCGTCGTCGTCATTGTCGCCGCCGCCGTCGCCGTCGTCGTCGCTCCGAACAATTCGGGCACCAAGGGGAAGCTATCGGCGAGACGCAGCTGATGGAGGCATCCCGAGGCCCGAACACCTAGAGGAACCAGCGAAAACCATTAGAACCCTCCAGTAACCCGATACTAAAAATCTGCATCGATCTCCCGCCCGACCGAATCCACGCGGAAATCGAACCCCCGACGCCTCCTGGCGCCCGCGCTAACCAGAAGCTGTCCGAGCCGTGTTCAGCCGCGGCAACGGCAGTCAGGAACACGAGGAACGGCGGGAGGAGGAAGGGACATAAGAAATGCTGCGGAGGCTACTGCCTCATACCTCCCCCTCCTGCCGCCTCGTACTCCCTCCTACTTCCTCCCACGTCTGCCTGCGAACTCCTGCCTCCTCCTCGAATCTACGACCTCCTCCTATGTCTTCCACCGCAATCGCGTCTTCCACCGCAATCGCGTCCTATCTCTTCCACCCCAAGGAGACCCTCACGAAGCACCCAGAGGCCCCCAAGAGGCCCACACGAGGCCCCCAGGCGGCCCCAAGAGGCCCCCCAAATGCCCCCCCGAGCACGCAAGCAAGTCCCAGCGATGCCACAATATGAGCCGGCGAAATGAGCGAAGCAATTAAATAACAATGCAAAACGATAAACTCAACCCGATGCCCCCCGCAAGATATCTGGAACCCGATTTTGAGCAGGTTTCGTACATCCTACGAAAAGGAGGAGGAGGAGGAAGAGGAGGAGGAGGAGGAGGAGGAGGAGGAGGAGGAGGAGGGGGACTAGAAGGAGGAAGAGGAGAAGGAGGAGTGGGAGAGGAAAATGGAGGAAGAGAGCGAAAGAAGAGTAAGCGGAGGAACAGGCGAAGAAGGAAGAGAAGAGAAGGAAGACGCGCTTAGGACGGACGCAGAAGACCGAAGGAGAAGTCGATGCCGGGACACGCCGCGTCTGTCCCCTCCCCCTCGTCATCCAACGTGTCCTCCTCCTGCTCTTCTTCCTCCTCCTTCTCCTCCTCCTCCTCCTCCTCCTCCTCCTCCTCCTCTCCTCCTCCTCCTTCCTACACCTCCTCATCCCCCCCCCTACCCCCTCGTCCTCCCCCCCCCCTCATCCAGCCACTGCCTGAACCCTGCCCCACCTCCCTCCACCGCAGCCTCACGCAGCGCCCGGCCCGGGCCGGCCCCGCCGCGCGCGCCGGGCGCGGGCGCGCCGAGCGCGGCCGGGCGGGCGTCTGAAGCCACGAAGACGCATGCCACGCCGATCTGCCCTGCACACAGCCCACCCATCCCCGTATATATAACCACCACCCCTCCCCCCGGACCACCACAACCACTCAGCCTCCCCTCCCACCACCCTCCCTCCACCCTCCCTGCCACCACTAACCCTGCCACCAGGACCACCGTCACCAGCAACGGCACGCGCAGCAGCAACCCGAACAGGCAGAACCAACACAACCACGAACACGAATGCACCGACACTAGTCCATCGCGAGAAACAATTCCATACATCCACCCCTCCGGCACCATGCATCCATCCTTGCTCCATACACCCGCATTCTGCTCCTCATGCTTGCACCTCCTCCTGCACCTGTGCTGCCACCTGCTCCTGCTCCGCGCCTCCTCCTCCTCCTGCCCTCCTCCTCCTCCTCATCCTCCTCCTCCTCCTCTCCTCCTCTCCTCCTCCTCCTCCTCCTCCTCCTCCTCTTCCTCCTCCTCCTCCTCCTCCTCCTCCTCCTCTCCTCCTCCTCCTTCTCCTTTTCCTCTCCTCCTCCTCCTCCTCCTCCTCCTCCTCCTATTCCTCCGCCTCCTCCTCCTCCTCCTCCTCCTCCTCCTGCTCCTCCTCCTCCTCGTCCTTCATCAGGCAGTCGCGGGGTTAGTTCCTCGTCCTTCCCTCTACTGCCCCATCCCCGTTGCGCCCCAGGGGCGCGCCCCAACCCATAAGGAGACGGCTCCCGCCTAAGATTTCCTCGCCATTCACTCACCGACAATGCTCCCGCTCGAGACTTCCTTCATATTCAACCCTCAGGAGCCCAAAATTGACAACAGTTACAGGTTCCAGGATAATACACTCGGACTACCAACATGAAGTGCGAAACCCATAAGGAGAGGGCTCCCGCCTGAGACTTCCTCGCCAGGCACTCAGAGACAAGGATCCCGCTCGAGACTTCCTTCGTATCCAACCCTCAGGAACCCAAAAGTGACGACGGTTACAAGTTTCAGGACGACACGCTCGGATCACCAACATGCAGTGCACAACCCATAACGCGGAAGCTCTCAGCTGAAACTTCATCGCAACTAACTCTCAGACGTAGCCCCCGCTGAAGAGTTCCGTCATGTTCAAAACCTCAGGAACCCAAAAGTGACAACATTGAGGAGTTTCAAGATGACCCGCTCGGATTACCAACATTAAGAGCGGAACCCGTAGCGGGGAAGCTCCCGCCTGGAAGTTCCTCGCAATTCACTCACAGACGACGCTCCCGCTCGAGACTTCCTCCATATTCACGCCTCAGGAGCCCAAAAGTGAAAACAGTTACAAGTTTCAGAATGACCCGCTCGGATTACCAACGTGAAGGCGGAACCCATAGGGAGGAGGCTCCCGCCTGAGATTCCTCGCAACTCACTCACAGACGCGGCTCCCGCTCAAGAACTTCCTTCACATGCAAGCCTCAGGAGCCCGAAGGTGACGACAATTACAAGTTCGAGGATAACCCGCTCGGAAAACCAACATGAAATACGGAACCCACAGGGGGGAGGGCTCCCGCCTAAGAATTCCTCGCGTTGCACTCGCATACGAGGCTCCCGCTCGAAACGCCCTTTTTATTCAACCCTCAAAAGTCCAAAAGTGACAACACAGAAAAGGTTTCAATATGACTCGCTCGGATGACAAACATGAAATGCGAAACCCACACAGACAAAGCTCCCGCCTGAGACTCCCTCGCAATTCACTCACGGACGATGCTCCCGCTCGCGCCTTCTTTCATGTTCAAGCCTCGGGAACCCAACAGTGACGACATGTACACGTTTCACGAGGACACGCTCGGATTACCAACATGAAGTGCGAAACCCATCGGGGAGGACCCCCCCCGCCTGCGACTTCCTCGCAAGTCACTCACAGACGAGACTCCCGCCTGATACGTCCTCCCGCGGTGAATGAGTGGTCGAATGCTGAAGATGATGATGATGATACTGATGGTGCATGCTGATGATGAGTGATCGTGCGTTGCTGATGGTACATAGCGGTGTTAATGATGCGGGCGAAGAAATGGGCCAACGAGCAGCGATGACAATGGCGAACGTTCGATGCCGATGATGGGGAGTGATCGCGCGATGATGATGGCGATGCTGACGGCGATGCAACCAAGAGAAAGAGAGAGAAGGGCGCGCGTGAGATCATGCGCGCCGCGCGCAGGAATACAGAAGAACCCCACTTTGGATGTGGGGAACGAAAGGGTCTGAAAGATCCTGCACGGCGCGTGCAGAGACAATAGGGATGAGAAGGATGATGATAAAGATGGTGATCATGATAAGTGATGAGTAGGTGATGATGTATGTGCGTTCTGAGTCGTGCGGGGGTTGTCCAGAAAAAACAAGCACGCCACTTTGGATGTAAACAAGAGACAATACAGACAGAGGGCGACGAGAAGAACTCCGCGAAGCGGTCAGAGAAAACAAACATCCCACTTCGGAGGCAAGGAAAATGAAGGCCCATGATGCACACAAATGTTCCTGAACAGGCCGACGAGAACGCGAAAGGAAGCCGCAGGCCGGGGTGGCGAATGTGTAGGACGCGGCCCATGGAACATGAACTGCGAACTACCATCGTGCCTCATACGCAGACGTCCTTCCCCGGAGGCCTCCCTTGAGGAGCACCCCAGTGGGGCGCCCTCCTCGCTCAGGCCACGCTTCCGCGGAGAAGTGGAAGAAGGACTTCATCATATAAATAATTTAATATGGGAATACACTCCCCGCTCAAATGGAAACTCCCAGTTCTCGGCGTAGCCCAGAGATACCTCCTACATTGATACTCACACCCATTTCGGCACACCCCTCACACGTTCCGTGGCCCCATAGGGCGCTCCACCGAAGGCCCCAGTGCTGCCGCCCGCATGCGTCACCCACACATATTTCGGCACACCCCTCACACGTCTCGTGGCCCCACAGGGAGCTCCACCGAAGACCCCAATGCTGCCGCCCGCATGCGTCGCCCACACTCATTTCGGCACACCCCTCACGCGCTGCGGGGCCCCATGGGGAGCTCCGCCGAAGGCCCCAGTGCTGCCGCCCGCATGCGTCACCCACACTTGTTTCGGCACACACCTCACACGTTTCGTGGCCCCATAGGGAGCTCCACCGAAGGCCCCAGCGCTGCCGCCCGCATGCGTCACTCACACCCATTTCGGGACAACCCTCACACATTCCGCGGCCCCATAGTGAGCTCCACCGAAGGCCCCAGCGCTGCCGCCCGCATGCGTCACCCACACCCATTTCGGCACACCCCTCACACGTTTCGTGGCCCCATAGCGAGCTCCACCGAAGGCCCCAGTGCTGCCGCCCGCATGCGTCACCCACACCCATTTCGGCACACCCCTCACACGTTTCGTGGCCCCATAGTGAGCTCCACCGAAGGCCCCAGCGCTGCCGCCCGCATGCGTCACCCACACCCATTTCGGCACACCCCTCACACGTTTCGTGGCCCCATAGCGAGCTCCACCGAAGGCCCCAGTGCTGCCGCCCGCATGCGTCACCCACGCTCATTTTCGGCACCCCCCTCACACGCTTCGTGGCCCCATAAGGAGCTCCACCGAGGGCCCCAGCGCTGCCGCCCGCATGCGTCACTCACACCCACTTCGGCACACCCATCAGACGTTTCGTGGCTCCATAGGGAGCACCACCGAAGGCCCCAGTGCTGCCGCCCGCATGCGTCACCCCTACCCACCGAAGGCCCCAGCGCTGCCGCCCGCATGCGTCACTCACACCCATTTCGGGACAACCCTCACACATTCCGCGGCCCCATAGTGAGCTCCACCGAAGGCCCCAGTGCTGCCGCCCGCATGCGCCACCCACACCCATTTCGGCGCACCCCTCACACGTTTCGCGGCCCCAAAGGGAGCTCCACCGAAGGCCCCTGTGCTGCCGCCCGCATGCGTCACCCACACAAATTTCGGCACACCCCTCACACGCCTCGTGGCCCCATGGGGAGCTCCACCGAAGGCCCCAGCGCTGCCGGGTAGCGAAGACGTCGGCCAACAACACGAATGCAAAATCAAAGAGAGCCCCGCAGGATCGTCCACCCGACCAGTAACGTCGTAGCCGAGTCCCCATGTGCTCCAAGTTGCAACCCAAAGCAGTGCACTCACGACGCCACATCGCGGTCATAGAAACTGACGTACACGAAATCCAAGATACACCCTATACGGGGTGTGCCTGTGGCCGTTGATGCATCTGCGCCACATGCCTCCTGGGCCTGGCCAGCGAACGCCACCTCAAGTGGATCTGAATTTGCCCGGGGCACCATTACCTATATGAGGTCGGCATCTGCCCGCTGCTAAAGGTTACCACGCTGAACAACGACAGAACAATCACATGAAAACACATTAACGCACATGAAACACCACCCCCCGCCGGAACGGCAGCACATCCACGAAAACAGCAACCAAGAGCACCCATATTGCAACAACGAAAGTGCTCAATAGCTAATGGAACAAGAAACGGCAAGTATTGGAACGCTGACGGAACAGTAGCACCGGTCAGAGAATGCACGTGCCAGACTAGAGACGATTGCTCACAACGACAACGAATGTTCGCTCCGCCGCCGCAAAAGCGCAAGTTGTGAAAGAAGAGCCGCCCTCGACCCGTGTAGCTGATGCCGCATTCTAGCACGGAGTTGCGCGGCGCCTCATCACAGCCCACCACTGCGCAACTCGCCACTGAATCAATGTACATGTTCCGCAAACATGCCGCCTCTCCCACCAACCCGTCCACGTACGTCACACAAGAACTACGCCAGTATTGTCGGATTCCTCCGAGCCCTGGCCGGAAGTAAAGCAATGGCCCAGACAGTAGGCGGCCCGCGCAATGGGCCAGCATCCTTCATCACCCGTACTGGGCAAAGGTGCGACCACCATTTCCGCCCATCAATGTAGAAGCCGAAATCACCGTATTTGAAAAATGTGTAGTGCGCGCGCAAACCTTGCGGCTTCAACCCGTCGTCTCCTCCAGGGCATGCGTCAAGCTGTCCACGAAACCGCACAAAGTCTGAGTGTGTCGGGGTGACGTATGCGAGAGGCAGTTGCAGTCATCCATACGCACCTTCTTCACTGAGTGACACAGGATGCCGCAGCGACCTCCCGCACAAACAGAAATGCCACAATCAGCCCCACAAGTACTGGCGACAACAACAACAACGCAACCACACCGACCAGCACAACCACCACACCGTCTGCGAGCAAGCACAGGAAGCTCGCCTGCACCAAGAAGAACGTTGCCCGCAACCCACAACGCCCACACAACCACAAACCAACACCACCGCGAGATCGACCAGGAACAACACACCTGCACCCGAGAGCGGCACCACCACAAAAGCCTGCACCGCAGTCACGTCAGAAGCCAGGAACACCACCACTACCACAACAACATGCACACGACAACCAACCTAAAGCACCATCACCACGACGACTACCAGCAACGCCACCACGCACACAACAAACAGCAGCAGGACTGCACCAAGCGGTACCTCCACAAGAACAAACGTCACGACGACCGCAGCACACAGCACCGCGACCAGAACCAGCACAACGATGACTTCGACCCCCCCCCCCCCGGAAACCCGCACAACCTAAAAGAACCACCAGCACCAGGAGTACTACCAGCAGCCCCAAAACGACTCCAACCAAAACCCCCCAGGACCACTTCCCGCGCCCCCCCCGCACGACCACAACCAGCACCACCGCGAAGACAACCAGTGACACCATGAGAGCAACCAGCAGCAAGCCCACCACAATAGAAAACCACCACAAACAGAACAGCAATCAACAGCAACACCTCACCCCAACCACGCCCGCACCAGCCGCGAGCACCATCGCCTCGAGGACTACCGGCAACGCGACCACAACCGCGACCAACAACACCACTCTGGCGACCAACCAAGGCACCACAACTGCGAACCGACAACAGACAGACTACAACCTGCAGCGCCACGACAATGACGACCACCGCCAACAGCCCCACAGAATTTCCCCCCAGCAAGCCCCACCGGCACAAATCAGAGAATACGCCTGGCAGACTCAAACGATTGCGCACAACGACAACGAATGTTCGCTGCGACGCCGCGAAAGCGGAATTGTGAAAGAAGAACCGCCCTCGACCCGTGTAGCTGAGGCAACATTCTAGAACAGAGTTGCGCGGCGCCTCCTCACAACCCACCACTGAACAACTCGCCACTGAATCCATGTACACGTTCCGCAAACATTTTGCCTCGTCCACCAACCCGACCACGTACGTCACAAAAAAACTACGCCAGTGATGTACGATTCCTCCGCTCATTCGCCGGCAGTAACGCCATGGTCCAGACATCAGGCGGCCCGCGCAATGGGCCAGGATCCTTCATCACCCGTACTGGGCAAAGGTCCGACCACCACTTCCGTCCATCAATGTAGAAACCGAAAGTACCGTATTTGAAAAATGTGTACACGGCGCACAAACCTTGCGACTTCAAACCATCGCCTCCTCCAGGGCATGGGTCAAGCTGTCCACGAAATCGCACAGCGTCTGACTGTGTCGGAGTGACGAATGCGAGAGGCAGTTGCCATCATCCATCAGCACCTTCGTCACTGAGTGACACAGGATGCCGCCGCGACCTCCCACACAAACAGGAATGCCACCAGCAGCCCCGCAAGTACGAGCGACGGCAACAACACAACCACACCGAGCAGCACAACCACCACACCGTCTGCGCCCAGCACCGAAAGCTCGCCTGCACCCACGAGAGCAGCCCGCAACCCACAACACCCACACAAACACAAACCACCACCACCACCACCGCGAGAACGACCAGGTACAACACACCTTCACCCGAGAGCGGCACCACCACAACAACATGCACCACAGACAGGACAGAAGCCAGGAACACCACCACTAACCGAAGAAAATGCACACGACAACCACCTCAAGCACCATCACCACGACGACTACCAGCAGCGCCACCAGGCGTACAACAAAGAGCAGCACGACTGCAAACAGGGGTACCTCCACAACAACAAACGCCACGGCGACCGCAGCACACAGCACCGCGACCAGAACCACCACAACGATGAGTTCGACACCCCCCTCCCCAGAAAACCCGCACAGCCGAAAAGAACCACCAGCACCAGGAGTACTACCAGCAGCCCCAAGACGAGTCCAACCAAAACCCCCCAAGACCACTTCCTGCACCCCCCCCCGCACGACCACAACCAGCACCACCGCGAAAACAACCAATCACACCATGAGGGCAACCAGCAGCAAGCCCACCACAATATAACCCCACCACAAACAAAACAGCCATCCACAGCACCAGCTCACCCCAGCCACGCCCACTCCAGCCGTGGACACTATTACATCGAAGACGACTGGCAACACGACCACAACCGCGACCAACAACACCACTCTGGCGACAATCCGCGGCACCACAACTGCGAACCGACAGCGGGCAGTCTACAACCTGCAGCGCCACGACCATGACGACCACCGCCACGACCATGACGACCACCGCCAACAGCCCCACAGAATTTGCCCCCCCGCTAGCCCCACCGACGGCGCCAGAACCGCAACCAACAGCAACACGACTGCAGCCAACAGCAGCACGACCACAACAAAGAACACCACAACTGCAAACGGCAAGACCACGACCGCAACAACCCACGCCAGCACCACGCCCAACAGCAGCACCAGCAACACAAATTCAACAAAGAGCACCACGACCGCAACCAGCAAAACGTTGACACAGCGGCA
>CAUYUJ010014002.1:312500-315000 GCA_963575745.1 Prorocentrum cordatum | reverse complement strand
AAAAAAATCGCCCTCACCAGCGCCGCGTCCGCCTCCAGTAGCATGAACATTTCCGATTTCCGAACCGTCCTCCCCGTAGCCCGTGCACTTCTAGAAAAATCAGTATCCAAATCCTTCCCATGGACTGCTAATGCGAAGTGGCAAAAATCGCATGGAGATATTTGAAAGTCGCACAGCCAATGCCTCGCACCAAATTTAGCCGCAACCTCCGATTGTAAATTGCGAAGCACACCCAAAACTTGCCGCTGACACTTTCTGGAAGACGGTTTCCCCAACGACCCAGCAAACAAATAACGCGGCGCAGGCCCAATAAAAGTGTACTCCTCCGCTAAAGTATCGACGACTGCCTTCTCCGCGTCCCCAACCACCCCCTGACCCAAAACGCACATCGACGAGCTGAACACAAACTTCCCCCAGTAGCAATGAATTTTGTCCTCCAGGCAACTTTTCTTTCGCCGAGGCCGCCCCAGAAGTGGTGCGTCGAGGATGCGCCCCATGACGGCTTCGCAGGCACCCCGAGCAGCTCCCACACCTTCAACAACCGCCCTCTCCAGCGCACGAAAACCAACTGATAAAAGAGCCGCAAGATCCACCCATGATTGCTGCACCGCCGCAAAACTACCCCACCACCGACTCCCACGCGCCACAAAGTCACAGTCAGGAATACATAGGCGACACCCATCTTGAGCATTAAACCAAACTTTCGCCGCGCTCCGAGTCAATCCATAAAATTTAAAATAATCAACCAATACAGAACCGTACTCAGCCAGACCACCACGAACGTATAAGATCAGAAAATACCAGATGTTATTACCCTCCGCTAAGCAACCCTTCTCAATAACTGTCTCAACAAACGCAGGAGTACCAATATAATACGTAATAAAAAAAAGCAAATGAATAAATACCTGCAAAAACCGCGCCCTGAATCCATCCATACCACCACTTCCCACAGGGGCCCCACCATCGTTCACCGCGGCCCATAACTTTGTGTAAAGACCAAGCAAATAAGGTACGCGTGATCGCCGACGGGCGTCCAAGCTTTTCTGGACGCGTGTGAAATAATTCTCCTCCGTGGGAGTAAGCGCCCGCGCGCCGTCGCGCCACCGAGCGGCAACCGCCTCCGTCACTTTAAGAAAACCCCCTTCCCGAACCAGACACCAACCAAGAAAAACCATGAAACTTGAAAACAAAGCAGGACCATCTCCAGATAAACTCTTGAAATACTCCTGCCCTAATCCATTGATACATGCCCCCGCGTCGCCTCCAGCAGCGCCCGCAAAAACCAAAAAAACGATCGCGCGAAAAATCGATAACAGCATCCCGCTGCGGACGCGGGACGCGCACGACGTGCTCTCGAAACGATTCCATCGTTATAGCTGACGGCAACTCACCCGCGCCATCGCCAACAGAACCTCCATCGCCGGCCCACTCCACCTCCATCTCTTCCACGCCCACCAAACCCTCACCTCCATCAGCGTCCACGCCCTCGGACTCCACATCCCCCTCCCCGTCCGACGATTCCGACTCTGCACCTGACGCCATGCCGCTCGGTTCACCACTCCTCGCCCGCGCCGGCCGCCCCCCGCCAGGATTCCCCACGGGCGCCCTTCGCTTCCGGCGTCCGCCACCGTGCCTTGAGCGAGCAGTGGAGCGTCCTAAGTCCTGCGCTTTGCTTTCTCACCCTTTCGTCGTCCCGACGCTCCAAGACAGACCAAGAGGCCCCGAAGACCGCCCCAAGACGGCCCAAAAGGCCCCCAAGACACCCCCAAGAGGGCACAAGACGGGCCCAAGACGGCCCAGGAGGCCCCCAAGACGGCCCGATAAGACTCCAAGACGACACCAAGAGAGGCACAAGAGGGCGACCGCAGATTCCAAAAAAAAATAACTTTCCGCCCCCAGGAACCCCAAAAGGCCCCAAGAGTGCCCGAAGAAGCCTCCCAGAGGCCCCCAAGAAGCCCCCAAGACGCCCCAACAAGCCCCGAAGAGGCTCCCAGGAGCCCCACAAAGCCCCCCGGAAGCCCCCAAACAGCCCCAAAGAGGCTTCAAAACTGCCTCCCAAGGAGGCCCCCGACAATCGTGCCACGAGATCCCGACACACATACAGGAAGCCTCTAACCCATAACCCCGACCAGTGGCGGGATAGGCCGAAGGCCACTAGATACCAATTCATACCACGGCCCTTCCCGGCGCTGAGCAGCGTGGGTCATGCAAACCGCCAACCCATCATTGATGCCAGCACCGCCCAACTCCCGAGCCGAACGTATACTCCCCTCCTCCTCCGGCGAGACGGCGCTGTGGCACACGGCCTCCAGCTCCGCCCGCTCACCAATCAACCGTATGAAAAAGTTCCGCACCAGATGACCGGAGGCGGGAGGTGGAAACATTACTTGAACCAAAGCCTTGGAACAAACACTACGGAAACAACCCTGACCCCCGCCCCGACCCCCAGAGACACAGACCACATAGAAACACCCAGCTCCTCACGTCCCCCACCTCCTCC
>CAUYUJ010014002.1:172500-307500 GCA_963575745.1 Prorocentrum cordatum | reverse complement strand
GCCAGAGAGCGAATGGGGCTACGATCCCGAAGCTGGTGTCATGGAAATTGGCCTTGGAACCCTCGGCGAGACCTGGACCTAATGAGTAGCGGCACCAGCACTGGCACCGTGCCCACGCGGTGCGCATGCTCAGCGGAGCAGCGCTGCGCTGCATGCGAGAGAGGAGGACCAGGAGCTGGAGAATCGGACCAGGCGAAAGGGGAGGATAGCAAAGGGGGGGGTTGAGAATCAGCTCACGTAGCCGATTTTCCCGGCGCCGCCCGGCGCCGGAGGCGGCCATGCATCGAGGCAGGGGCCCCTCGTTGGGGCCGAAACCAGCTGCACGCAGCAGTTTTCGTAACCCCCCCTTTCCCAATCCCCCCCTTTCGCCCGACCCGAAAGGAGGAGGTGGAGGAGGAGGAGGAGGAGGAGGAGAGGAGGTGGAGGAGGAGAGGAGGAGGAGAGGAGGAGGAGGAGGAGGAGGAGGAGGAGGAGCAGGTGGAGGAGGAGGACCAGGCCGTGGAGGACGAGGAGGCCGGTGGGGAGCCCGTGCCTCGAGCCTGTCGTGGGCGACGGCTCCCCGAGGGGCGCCCGCCCCGCTGCGCGCGCCTCCACCCCGAGGGGCCATGTCGGCCAGGAGCCGGAGCCAGGACCAGGGCGACGACGACGACGACGACGAGGGCGACTGCAGGGGCAAAGAGGTAGCAATAACCCGCTGCGCCCTGGACCTCTCCTCTCCCGGGGGTGCGTTCTGACCGCAGAGTTTCGAGGCGAAGCCAGCCGCGGCGACGAGGGAAGCGTAGCGGCATCGGTATCTCCTCTGCTTCTGGGCGACGGCGACGAAGACGACGGCGACCGCAACGCCGACCACGGCGACGCCGACGCCGACGGCCCGACGGCGACGACGGCGGCGCCTCCCCCTACGTGTGGTAGTAGCACGTGGTGCCGCCCGGCCGGCAGGGCCAGCAGCACCGGCCGTCGCCCGGGGGCGTAGACTGCGCCTGCCGCCGAGGGGTCGTCGTCAACGCCTTCGTGGCCGTCGCGGCCGCGTGCGTCGCCGTCGGCATCTCGTCTGCGAGTCGTCCTCGGCGTCGTCGTCGTCGTCGGCGAGGTGGAGCCGCGAAAGCGGCGCCCGGGCTGCACGCCGAGGGCGCGGCTTGGCCCCCACGCGACAGTGCAGCGCGACGGCGCAGGAACCCTCAGACTCAGGCGACGCAAAGCGAAACATCGCGGCGGCCAGCTTCAGGGCGTTCTCGGCCTCTGGTCGGCAGTACACGCAAGAGCGCCCCTGGGCAAGAGTGGCCTTTGATGCGCGGCGTTCGGGGGCCGCCCAGGCGGCCAAATCCGAACGTGCTGGCCCGAGCTGGGGAGACCCCGGTGAGCCCACACCACAGGTCACTCCGGCGAAAGGTCACTCTCATGCGTGCAGCCGATCCGGGAGCCGCCGCCGAGCCCCCTGGGACCGTCAGCAAAAACGGCTCGGGGGCAACGAGACGGGGGGATAGGCATCGGGGGAGATGGGGTATAGTGCAGAGGCCGGGGGGCCCGCGTCACGGCAGAACCGCGACGGTGGAGGGGAGGGGAGGCGTCCGGCCGGCGCTCGCCGCAGAGCGGGATGGGCGAGTGGGCGCGGCGGTCGGTCGCAGCAGCGCCAGAGCGAGGAGATCTACACATGTCCACTGCCCCTGGCCAGGCCCGTCCTGGGCCCAGGAGCAACGCACAGGCCTCCCTGGCCAGGCTGGGAGGGCGCAGAGCTACACCGCTCCTGGGCCCATTCTGGGCCTTGTCAAGGGCCGTGGACACGTACAGGGCAGTTTTTAATACATCGGATTTTTGTGATAAAACATGATTTTAATACATGATGAATTCATGAATGAATTTATGCATGAACTCATCGTTGTTTTTAATGCTATGTCCCTGCATTTTTAGTACATGATCCGCACGCGGAGCATGTATTAAAAACGGCACTGTATGGTGGAGATCTCGTCGCCCTGCAGCGCGGGTGACGGCGCCGCGCCGACGCTCGCCCCAAGGCAGGGTGGGGCGAGCGGGCGCGTCGGCCCTCCCGCCGCCGGCACTGCGGCGGGGGATGTGCGGGCGGGTGGGCTTGGCTGGGACGGCTCGGGGGGGTGGGGCGGGCGGAGGGGGGGATTGGCGGGGGGAGGACGGAGGGTCGGCAAGTCGGCAAGCATCGCGCAGGAAGCTTCTGATCGGTTTCGGCCTCTGGGGGCTCGTTTTTTGGGTGCCGAACAACCACCGTGGCCCCTGGCATGTTGAGGCGTGGTAGAATGCCAAGGGCTGTCCGGTAGGGCTTCTACTCTGTGAGCTTCTGAAGGGTCTCCCCCCCGTTCACAGAGTGGCGCATGCACTGCCCCCCCTACCGAGGCCACGATCCGTCCTAAGAGCAGTTGATCCGCACTCCCGAACGTCAAAGACGGCCGAGGCAGGCAACCAAGACGACCCCTGGCCTCAGGTGTCTCAGGTGTCAGGTGTGAGCTGATGGCCTCAGTGTCTCCCGAAGGTGTTCGAACATTGTGGAGCCTTGGCTTTTTCTGACTTCGGTCAGCTCCAGACGGCCCTAAAGGCCTCCGAGATAGCCCCAAGACGGCCCCGATCCACCGAGAATGCTCCGTACGAGGCCAGGAAAGCCAGGACGAAACGGAGGAAGACGACGAAGACGAGAAGAAAACCCCGACACGACGTGGATGAGTGCGTCACATGTTACGGGTCTCCCAAGCATCGGGACCCGACGTGTCCCGAACAGGCGCCACCCAAGGTGCTGTGTTGGCACGGTGGCGGGACTTGACGCAGGCAGCTGAATGCTGAATACTGATCAGAGTGGACCTGGGGAGGGGTCTGGGGACAGATACTGAGCGAATGTCGGGGCGTGAATGTCGGGGCGTGGCGGCGGATGAAGCAAGGGGAAGAGGGGGGAGGAGCGGGCAGAACGAGCTGGCTCAAACCGAACCCACAGGCCCACAGCATTTTCAGCAGGTCGACCGATCGCCTTATGTGAGGATCTGTGCTCCTGGTGGTGAGCTCAGTGCGACTCGCAACTGCATGAAAGGAAGCACGAGAGGCGTACCCGCAAGGCCCCGTATGCCTCGCAGAGAAGGTCTGAGTCCAAACATGTTGACACCTCCTCGGGGCGCACTTCTCACTTCCGCCTGCTTCCACCGGCTTTTCCGCCCCCGGACCCGCCCTCGTTGTGCTTCCGCCGAGGGGGAGGTGTCAAGCTTTCCATTCCCCAGAAGGCGGGGCCATCTCTGGAACGCCTCAGTGGCAGGGACCTGCCTCGCAGACCCCGTAACCCGTGGACCAAACATGTAGCACGCCAACGGCATCTTCAGTACAAGCCGGTTGCTTCTTCGATTGTGGCAACAGCTGCGAAGATGCAGTCTTGCCGTCGGCGCTTACTAGGCTCAAGATGGAGAAAATTTACGCGTGCTGGGACGCCCCGTGCCTCCGTCTACTCTAAATATGCTGTAAACGTAAGGGTCATGCTGCGCATCATCTTAGTATCTGGCTGACGGCATGCTCATGGCCACCTCGTTGCGTACCAAGGATTTGCATCAGCGGCGAGGGAAAAACAATGAGGCATTCGTGGATCACCTGGTGCGCCGTTTGTCTGTCAATCTCATCCGTGGGTCAGGGCCGACTTCATCAGGGGGGAGTTCGTGTTTCAAGTTCGTGGGGCAATCAATCGGGCCATGTGGGGCGCCATTATCGGGTCATTCGTTGTGCCGCATGAGTAATAGGTGACGACTAGTGCTGCCTCCCCGTCGTTGGCCCTGCCTGCGCCGTTTGAAAGAAGATGGAGGCAATATCCCGAACACCTCGCAACATAGTTTTCGGAACCGGCAGCGTATCGCCTGCAAGCACACACGATCCATGGTGTTGATCAAAAATGCTGTGGGACTGTGGGACCCCCTTTGCAGGCGTGGGGGGAGCCCTGCCAACGTGAGAACCCTCTTCGCCAACACCCTGCGGGCCCTCGTCAGCTTGAAACAGAGGCCCCTAGGATACGGAAGTCTGCATCAGGGGCCAAGGATTTTTTCACTGAAGTTTATCACCACCCCGGCTTCAAGGTACAAACTCCCAACCAACAGTGCATCTTTGGCTGCCCGCTCCCCACCCACCCGCAAAAGGACGAGGAGAAGAGAAGGAGGAAACAGGGGAGGAGGCAGGAGTGATAGGGGATGGGAAAGGGAAGAGGGATGAGGGAGCGAGGAGGGAGCATGGTGAGGCAGAGGGGGAACAGCAACAGCAGCGAGGAGAACCAAAGGGGACGAGAAGGATGAGAGGAGAGACGGGCCGCGATATGGAGGGGGACGAGGAGGGCGCAGGGGGCAGGGCGACGATGACGATGATGAGGCAGGACGAGCGGGGCGCGCCTGGCACTGGTTGCTGCCGCAACACTCCCCGCAGCAGTACGGCCGCCCCGCTGCCGAGGCCGCTGGGCACAGCGGGCAACCCGCGCCCCCGCTGCCATGGTGGCGGCAGACCTGGGGGAACGGAAGGATGCAGCAGACACACACGATCAGGAACCCTGCCGCGAGAGACCGTGACGGGGCACATCAGTCTCGGTCGACCCTCGCGGATCCCAAGGTGCCCCAGGGCTTCTGTGGGTCCCCGAGGCCGTCGGGGGATGAGGAGCTCCCGTGAGGACGGGCGGGCCGCTCTCTTCCTTGCTGTGCCTGCTGCCCTCCGTGGACCTCCCCCGAGGAGCGCCGCGCCTAGGATGTCGAGGCGACCCGGGCCGTGGCGACGAGGGCACTCCGGGACGAGCGGCGGGATCGGCGCTCTCTCCCCCCGCTGCGCGCCAAGAGCGACCCTTGGCAGACGTGGCCTCGAGCGCGCAGCTCCAGAGGCGTGCCGCGGGGGGGGGGGGAGGGGGGGCAGCTCTAGAGGCGTGCCGCGGGGGGAGGGGGGGGGGGGGGGGGGGGGCAAACCCGAGCGCACACGCCGATGCTATCTCGCACCGCACTGGGCCGTCGGGGGGCCCGAGTGGCTCACAGCAGGTGTCACTCTGGCGGAGGGTCACTCTGAGCCTGGCGGCGAGCGAGGACGGAGGAGGAGGAGGAGGAGAGGAGGAGGAGGAGGAGGAGGAGGAGGAGGAGGAGGAGGAGGAGGAGGACAAGGACAAGGACAAGGAGGAGGAGGAGCAGGAGGAGCAGGAGGAGGAGGAGGAGCCCATCCCCACCCCCGGCAGACCGCCGAGCCCGCGCGCGCCTCGCGGGGCCACCGGCACCGCTCGCCGCGCGGCCCCGCCTGCGCGCACTGCGCGCGCGGGCACGCGGCGCCGGCGCACAGCGGCCCGCCGCCGGCGGGCAGCGCCGCGGCGCAGAGGGCGCAGGCGGGCGCGGGGGCGACGAAGCGCGCCAGCCTCGGTTTTAGGTCGGGCCTGTCCCCCGACAGGGGGATGTTCGACGAACAGTTTTTTTTTTTTTTTTTTTTTTTTTTTTTTTAATGTGGGGACTATTTTTTGAGCATGTTCTGATCTTTTGAGCATTTTCGGGGTATTGTTTTTTTGGTCGTCGAAAATCCCCCCTTATAGGGGGACAGGCCCGACTTGAGCCTCGCTTCGGCGGCGCGCCTGGGAGGGGGGCGAGATGACGAGGGGTGGGCCTTCTCGGCGGGCGGGGGGTGCTTCTCGGAAGGCCTCGCGCCTCCCTCCGACATATCCGTCTGCCGCGCCTCCGGGGGGGAGGCTATGCGGTGAGACCTCGCATGCAGGAGGCCCGAGGCCTTCCGGGCCTTCTGCGACGAGAGCCCGCCCCCTCTCACCTTCCCCCCCGGGGCGCGCCGCCGATCAGCGTCTGTGAAGGGAAACTGGGACACACAAATAAATACACACAAATAAAAAGATTCCCCTTATTTTCCTATATTTTCGGGGTTTTTGTCTTCCCCACCACTTCCCATATTTTCCCATATTTTCTGGGAAATCGACGATTAATTGTGTCTGTGTGTTTTTTTTCCTCCTGAGTCTGGCGGACCACTCGGCCGATCCCGCCACCCGATCACGCGAAGCGGTCGCGGCCCCAGCAAAAGGTGGCCGCCTCGCCGAGCACGGCTCGACCGCGCGGTCGAGCGCCCGGACGCTCGCGAACGATCGGGCCGAGGCGATCACGCGAGCGGCGAGCCTGCGATCTCTCCCGATCACTGCGATCCCCAGACGTGCGACGCCCTGTTTTTTTTTTTTTTTTTTTCAGGGCGGCGCCCCTGGAAATCCTGACCCTTTTTCCCCGGGACCGGTTCTTCGTCCCGAATCGTTTTTTGGCGGTCCCGAGGCCCGGGGAGGGCCCCCGCGAGGCCGAAAAAATGGTCCCAAAACCGCCCGTCCTTCCCTTTGACGACGCGACCATTTCTGGGTCTGTAACCGCCGATCGCGTGATGAGCGGACGCCGAGGCGACGGCGCCGCGGCCGCGTCGGGCGCGGCGGGCAGGCGCGACGGGGCGTCGCTGGGCGGCCGGCACTCGGAGGCGTCGACGGCCGGCGGTGCGCGGCGAGCGGCGGCGCCGTCGGCGACGACGTCGTCGACGCCGCCGCTCGGGAGGGATTTGGTTGGGCTGGGCGCGGCTCGGAGAGGCCGCCAGGCAGGCACACCCAAAAGGGGGTCCAGCTGAAAGGGGGTGGTGCAATAGATTTGGGGCAATTGTATTGCACATGTTTTGCGCCGTAGAAATGTATTGCATTGTATTGCAACTAAGGTATTGCACGCGAAAGCCCAGCAATACATTTGCGCCGAGGAATGTTTTGCACGCCCCAAATGTATTGCAACCCTACAGATCTATTGCACCAATTCTATTGCACCACCCCCTTGTCGTTGAACCCCCTTTTGGGTCAACCCGAGCCAGAGCGGTTGGGGTCACAGGCCCAGCCGATTTGTCTTTTTCGATATGCGGCCCCAAAAGGTCCCTAAGGGGTGGTTTTTCATCCCGGATCCATTTTTGATAGTCCCCGCGGGACCGATAATGGGCACCGGAAGCCGAAATCCAGGAAACCAGCCGGGTTGAAAAAAATCATATCCTCGGATCTCTGGGGGGCTGGCCTTGAACGTTCTTGCCAGGTGCGGGGCGAGGGGGGGTTCAAAATTCAGACGTCCAGGCGTGGGAAGCAACCCTGACGGCTGGTTCCCCAAGTCTCGGCCTCTGGGGGTGGTCCGTTCTAGTCCCAAGTACGGGGTTGAGAGCTCCGGGGGCCACGTGCGGGAAAAAACGTAACGTCGAAAGTTTTGGGGGGATCGGCCTTCTAGGAAGGCAGTAACTTTCGCTTAGCGTGTCGCGGCGGCGGCCCCAGCACTGCACGCGGATAGCGTGTCGCTCCGATCCGCGGGGCGGGAGGCTTCGAAACGTTGGGAACTTCTGAAGACTGGTATTTGTTTAGCGTCTTGTGCCGAAGCGAGGTGAGCCCAAACCAGCGGCGCGACACGCTAAACACACATGCCCAACCGTATACGAAGGCGGCAGGATACGGCAGGGCCCGTGCGAGGCCGAGCGCCGCCCTCTTCGAAAGGCAGCCCTCCTCCCGCTTCTGCGCGCCGCCGGCGATGGTGGCCCAGGACGACAGCTTGTGCTGGCCCGCAAGCTGGTCCCCGCCAGTTGCCAGCATCCTAGCGCGCTGAGATCTATACACGTCCACCGCCCCTGGCCAGGCCCCTCCTGGGCCCAGGGTTGGGCGTATGCGCCCTTCTGGGTTGGGCAGAAAGGCGCACACGCCGGTCCTGGGCCCAGCGTCGGCCTTGCCAGAATCGGTGCGGTTAGGTGTATAGTTGGCGCCCTCCGACATCCGCATCCCCGGCGCCAGCCCGTCGCCGGTGTCGATGTTGTCCGGACGCTCCCACTCCGCGCCGCTGGCGGTGAAGCACGCGGCGGAGGCTGGCGCCCAGCCGCCGTCGGTGCGGCGCCGGAACCACGCGGGCCCGAAGTGGGCGCGCCGCTCCTGCAGCGTGCTGACGTGGTCCCGCCGGAAGTCCTCTGCGAGGACAAGCGATGCGATGCGACCCGCAATCCAGCCCCTTTGGAGCGGTCCTCTATAAAAGGGCAACCATATGGGACACACAGTCCGGCAACCGTGTGCAACGGAAGATGCTTCATACAAATCATACGGGCGTGGAAAAATCATACGCATCCACCGTCCGGGGAACTGATGTCACGGGATCCCAGGGGGCGGTCGACATGATTGATATTTCTGTGCCCCCCCAGGTGGACCCGAAAATGTCGGTGTGTATATATATATATATACACATACATACTAGATCTATCGCGCGCGCTTCGCGCGCGGTCAAGTTCTAGCTAAGGTCATGATTAGTGTCATCATTGTCATCCTCATCCCCGACATCGTCATCGTCATCGTCATGGTCATGGTCACCTTCACCATCACCATCACAGCAATCATCACTATCACCATTATCTTCAGCATCGTGATCACCATCGTCATCATCGTCATCGTACTTTTAAGCATCATCATCCGCATTATCAACATCTTGTTAGTCGTCGTCGGCGTCGTCGTCGGCATAATCATCGTCATCATCATCATCAGCGTTATCGCCGTCATCATCCCCGGTCCACTGCAGTCCACTTACCCTTCTCCTCTTCCCGCTCTCCCTCTTCCCATCATCTTATATAAATCCTTTTCCCTGTCTGCGTTTACCTGAAAGGGATCCCTGTCCCTTCACCTCCTCCTCCTCCTCCTCCTCCTCTTCGTCCTCCTCCTTCTCCTCCTCCTCCATGTCTTCCACACTCTTCGGTGTGTCCCTCCTTGTGTTCCTTCACCTACTTCACCTCCTTCCTCCTCTCGAGCCCTCTTAATCCTGCGCTCCCCTTCCCTCCTCGTCCTCAGCATTCCTCCCCGAGCCAGAGAATCAGAGAACAAGAACACATCAAAACACAATGTCCCTCCTCCTCTGCCCCCTCCTCTTCCCCCTCTTCGTCCTCCTGATCTTCCTCCCCCTCCTCCTCCTCCTCCTCCTCCTCCTCCTCCTGCTCGTCCTCCTCCTCCTGTCTTCCTCCTCCTCCTCCTCTCCAACCTCCTCCTCCTCCTCCTCCTCCTCCTCCTCCTCCTCCTCCTCCTCCTCCTCCTCCTATTCTTTCAGCGCGCCCAATACACTGGTGCCTACTGGACCGCGTGCCGGGAGCCTTTTTGGGAAGCATTGTGGCAGTCTCTGGAGCCTCTCCAGGCCTTCCTTTGGAGTCCTTTGGGGCCTTTGTTGGCCCGTCTGAGCGCTCATTTCGGCCGTTCGGGGTCCCTCTTAGCTCGTCGTGGGGAGCTCAGCCCGTCTTGGGGCCCTCCTGGGGCCCTCTCCGACCATGTAGGAATCCTCTGGTAATCCCCTCGAGCTTCCTGGGGGCTCTCTTGGGCCGTCTTGTAGCTCTTCTGTGCCGCTTGAAGCTCTCTTCAGCCCATCTTGGAACCCTCTTTGGGGCCTCTGGGGCCGTCAGGGGCCCATTTTGGTAACCTCTTGGGCCGTCGCGACCGCTGGTAGAACTGAAGAGCGAAGCTCCCAGAAATATACGCTTTTCCATAGGAAATGCTTGACTCTTGCCTTTGGAGGACCTTCTCAGCGGCCTCTTGGACAGTCGGGGGGGGATCATTTTGGGCGTTTTGTGGCCCGTCTGGGAGCCCATTTCGGCTGTCCCAGGCCCCTCTTGGCATGTCATGGGTAGCTGAACCGTGTTGGGGCCTTCATGGAGCCCTCTACTACCATGTAGGGATCCTCCAGTGGCTCCCTCGGGCCCCGTGGGGACTCCCTCGGGCTGTTTTGGAGCTCTCTCGAGGCTGTCTTGGAGCCCTCTTGGGCTGCTCTTGGAGGCTCTTTGAGGGTGTCTTTGGAGGCTCTCTTTTTTCAGCTCGCCGCTCGACGCTCCTGCTGCTCGACGCTCTCTTGAGGCCGTCGTGGAGCCCTCTTGGGAGGGCCTCGTCGCCCGTGGGGCGCCGCTTCGGGGAGCCCTTTGGGGCCGACGTGGCCGCCGATGGAACATAGGAGGCGAACCTCATCGGGGATGGGCAGACCCCTCTCTCGTAAAACGCGGTCTAGTGAGAACGACCCGAGGCCCAAACCTGGCGGGCGCAAGGCCTGGAAGAGAACGGCCACGGCGCCCTCTCGAGAACCGAGCACGGACCATTCACGAATCGGCGTGTCACTGTTGGGGGTGCTGTCCACCCCCGATGTCATAGAAATGCATTCTCCAAAAGGGCTATGCTCGTTTTGCAGCCGGGAGCCTTCCCGGCGGCCTCCTAGACCGCTTTGAGGGAGACCTAGTATAAGCTTTTTGTTGAACCCTCTGGGGGCCCAGCTCGGCCGCTCCGGGTCGCTCTTCGCCCGCCATGGGGGCCTGAGCCCGTCTTGGGGCTCTCTGGGGGCCCTTTTGGGGCCCTCTCCGACCATGTAGGGACCCTCCGGTGGCCCCCTCGGGGTTCCTGGGTACTCCCTTGGGCCGTGTTAGGGCTCTCTTGTGCTGCTCGAAAATCTCTTCAGGCTGCCTGGGGCCCTCTTGGATGCCTCTTGGGCCGTCAGGGGCTGATTTTGGGAGCCTCTGGAGCCGTCGCGGCCGCTGGTAGGACTGAAAGGCAAATACCCAAGAAATATTCATTTTCTCATCGGATACGCTTAATTAATATTTACCCTTTGAGGACCTTTTCGGCGGCCTCTTGGACCGTCTTGAATGCCTTTTGTGGCCGTCTAGGGGCAGTCTTGGGTTGTCTTCGAGCGCTCGTGGCCCGTCCACAAGCCATCTCAATGTGCTTCTCAGCCACCTTGCAGGCAACCTGGGGCGCTTTGGGCACCTCTTGGGCCAGCTTGGGAGCATCTGGGGGGTCGGCCACGTCGGGGTCATCTGGGCCGTCTTGGAGCGCCTTGGGGCCTCCCGCTGCCGTTCTGTGGCCCAGCTTGGGCCTGCCCTGGGGCTCTCTTGGGCCGTCTGGGGCTCCTCCTGGGCAATTGTCGGGCTCCCGGGGGCCGTCTTGGGGCTTTTGTTGGTGCCTCTTCGGCGGTCTTGGGGGCGTCTTCTGCCGTCTTCGAGCATTGGAAGCTCGAGAACGCGAGAAAGCGAAAAACATCGAACAAACCACAGCAAATCAATATTTGCTGCCTCTCTGGGCTCTCTCGGGACGTCTCTCGGAGCTCTCTTGGGCCCTCTTGGAGGCCTTTTGGGCTGTGTGTTTGCCGTCTTGAGCTCCTCTTGGGCCGCGTCGGGATCATCTGGGCCGTCGTTGGAGCGCCTTGGGGTCTCCCGCTCCCGCTCTGGGGCCCAGCTTGGGCCTGCCCTGGGATTCTCTTGGGCAGTCTTGGGCTGCTCTGGGCAGTCTTCAGGCTCTCCTGGGCCGTCTTGAAGCTCTTTTTGAGGACTCTTCGGCGGTCTTGGGGCGATTTTCGGGGCGTCTTCGGCCGTCTTGGAGCGTTGGAAGCTCGAGAACGCGAGAAAGCAACAAAAACAAAACAAATCAAGGATATGGGCCTCTTCGGGCTCTCTCGGGACGCCTCTCGGAGCTCTCTTGGGGTCTCTTGGAGGGCTCTTGGGCTGTGTATTGGCCCTGTTGGGCCCATCTGGGGCCACGTTGGGGCCATCTGGGCCGTCTTGGAGCGCCTTGGGGCCTCCCGCTCCCGTTCTGTGGCCCAGCTTGGGCCTGTCCTGGGGCTCTCTTGGGCCCTCTGGGGCTCCTCCTGGGCAATTTTCGGGCTCCCGGGGGCAGTCTTGGGGCACTTTTTGGGGCCTCTTCGGCGGTCTTGGGGCGGTCTTGGGGGCGTCTTCTGCCGCCTTCGAGCATTGGAAGCTCGAGAACGCGAGAAAGCGAAAAACATCGAACAAACCACAGCAAATCAATATTTGCTGCCTCTCTGGGCTCTCTCGGGACGTCTCTCGGAGCTCTCTTGGGCCCTCTTGGAGGCCTCTCGGGCTGTGTGTTTGCCGTCTTGAGCTCCTCTTGGGCCGCGTCGGGATCATCTGGGCCGTCGTTGGAGCGCCTTGGGGTCTCCCGCTCCCGCTCTGGGGCCCATCTTGTGCCTCTGCTGGGATTCTCTTGGGCAGTCTTAGGCTGCTCTTGGGTAGTCTTCAGGCTCTCCTGGGCCGTCTTGAAGCTCTTTTTGAGGCCTCTTCGGCGGTCTTGGGGCGATTTTCGGGGCGTCTTCGGCCGTCTTGGAGCGTTGGAAGCTCGAGAACGCGAGAAAGCGAAAAACATTAGAAAAAAAACACAACAACCAGAAATCAAGGCTATGGGCCTCTTCGGGCTCTCTCGGGACGCCTCTCGGAGCTCTCTTGGGGTCTCTTGGGGGGCTCTTGGGCTGTGTATTGGCCCTGTTGGGCCCATCTGGGGTCACGTTGGGGCCATCTGTGCCGTCTTGGAGCGCCTTGGGGCCTCCCGCTCCCGTTCTGTGGCCCAGCTTGGGCCTGTCCTGGGGCTCTCTTGGGCAGTCTAAGGCTCCTCCCGGGCAATTTTCGGGCTCCCCGGGGCCGTCTTGGGGCTCTGTTGGGGGCCTCTTCGGCGGCCTTGGGGCGGTCTTGGGGACGTCGTCGGCCGTCGTGGAGCGTCGGAAGGTCGAAAACGCGAAACACCGAAGAACATAGAAAACACCCAAGAAAATCAAGGATTTGGTCCTCTTCGGGCTCTCTCGGGACGCCTCTCGGAGGTCTCTTGAGGCCTCTTGGAGGCCTTTTGGGCTGTGTATTTGCGGTCTGGAGCCCATCTTGGGCCACGTTGGGGCTATCTGGGCTGTCTTTGAAGGACTTCGAAGTCCCCCGGGGGCTTTTGGCAGCGTCTTGGAGCTCTCTGGAGCGGTCTGGGGGCTCCACGGCCCCTCCGGGGGTGCTCTGGAAGCGGTCTCGGAGGCCCCAGCCACCCCATGCGCGCTCGGGGCCCGGGGCCCGGGCCCCCGGGCCTCGTGCGCGGGTATACATAGACACATATATATATACATATATATATATATATATATATATATACATATATATATATATATATATAATATATATGTATGTCTAGAGATATCCCTAACCACATCGGCCGCATCCCGAGGTCCAGGGATAAGATCGGTTTCTCAGGCGGTGGACATGGACTAGTCCAAGCCCCGGGTCCTCGATGAAGGAATAGAAGCCGCCGAAGGGCCTGCCGTGCGCCACGCGGTAGGACACCAAGTGCTTCCAGCCCGAGGCCCCGGAGCGCACGTGCGCCGCGTAGCAGGCGCGGCCGCCGGGCGAGCGGGAGCACTCCACGCACAGGGCCACCACGTCGCCCACGGACCTCGAAGAAGAACAATCGGATACACGCAGGAGTGACCCTGGGCAAGAGTTACCCCTGGGATGTTTGTCGAGGCGCGGCCCCGACCCCTTCCTGGGGCTCCTCCTCCTCCTCCTCCTCCTTCTCCTCCTCCTCCTCCTCCTGCTCCTCCCCCTCCCCCTCCTCCTCCTTCTCCAGGCCCTGGTGCACGGCATTGGGGGGCCGCGGGGGGGCCAAATCTAAGCGCGAAAGCTAATGCTGGGCACCCCGTGTGCCCGCCCCAGAGGTCACCCTGGAGACGGGCCACGATCTTACGCGTAGAAGAAATGGACTGCAGAAATAGAAACCTTTTACGGCTCAGGCGGATTTCTCGGATCGGCGCTGGACGCCCCTGGCGGCGCCTCCAGCGCCGCCCCTGGCGCGCTCCGCGCGCCAGGCAGGAGCGTTCAAAATCGACCCAAGAGATACGCACAAACCGTCGAAAGGTTCTAATCATGCCATGCTTCCCTCCTCTGGGACCAGCCGGTTGCGTCGTCGAGGCACTGGGCGCCCGTGCCTTCACCCCCGAAGCGCTTGACCTCTGCTGGGCGGAGCTTCGCCGCGCGGGGCGGGCGGCCTTGCGTGCCATCCCCTGGGCACACGCTTGCGGAACGGGCGGGGGGGTTGCTGTGCGGTGCGGGGTTCCGGGCAACAAACAGCAGGAGCACCAGGCGGGGCGGACCACGCGCCGCAGTGGAAGTGCCCCCTCCTCCCCCGCTGCAGGAAAACGTGCCCCACGCCGAGGTGGACCCGCTGGGCCATTCCTACCCGTGCTCCAATCCCAAGCCCCAAGGATTCACAAGCCGCTCGCGGGCGAAACTTATTCAGAGTACACAGAACTGCCTCGCAGTTACAGCAGAGGCGAGAACGATAATAACTCTTGCTACAAGGAGTCTAGGGACACATCCTTCGTGGACGTTGGTGTCAGCAAAGGGTCTCTGGGCCCACCAGGCGATGGGACATTCTCGTGGAGCTTCTTACGTCGCGTGCCTCCTGTACTCCAGCCTCCCCCCTAGAGACACTTTTTTGAATCGGCGAAAACCAAGGTTATCTGGGGGGGAGGGAGCCGGCCGATATCTTAACCTTCGCGCTGTGGGCAGCCCTGCATATGCCCGCGAGCACCGGTGCTGCGGCCCCTACAGCTGCTAACGATGCTGCCGCGATGTTACTATTGGTGCTGCGACGATGCGGGCGCCGTCTGAGAATGCTTAAGGATGTCAGGACAGCTCGCGTTGGAATACGCGGGATGTGATTGCTAAGCGTAGCCGCGAAGTCTTGTGTACACTATCTATTGAACACAAGTGCACCACACTGCCTGTGAGCACTACGGAACATGTGTGCGCCACAACGGTCTTGCACACCACAGGTGCTGCTGCAGCAGAGGCTTCTGCGTGCACCGCAGCGCCTGTGTACACCCCCTGCCTCCGCACACCACAGGGACAACGTGCACCACAACGTATGGCGAACATTTGCGCCACAGCGCTTCCGCGCACCTCCGAGGTTCCGCCGGGGCCCGAAATGTGGAAAATCCAGGGGGGCCCGAACGTATCAAATTCAACATGTAAGTTATGTGTGATTCTTGATTATTCTGGCCCGGGGTGCGGTCCCCCTGTTTTTGGCCGGCCATGTTTGTGTACACCACAGCGCCTGTCTAGCGTGCGCCACGACGCCTTTGTACACCACAGCTGCTTGTGTACACCGCAACGCTTGTCTAACACCACAATGCCTGTGTACACGACAACACCCGTGTGCACCACAGCGCCTGTGTACACTGCGGTGCTTGTGCACACCACAGGAGCCGTATGGCAAACATTTGCGCCACAGCGCTTCCGTGCACCTCTAAGGTCCCGCCAGGGCCCCTATTTAGAAAATCCCTCGGGGGCCAACCATATGAAGTTCAATATGTAAGTTATGTGTTATTGATGTTGTTTCTGGTCCAGGGTGCGGTCGCCCCGCTTTTTGCCGACCATATCTGTGTAATAACACCAATGCGGCTGTCTAGCGTGCGCCACGACAACCTTTGCACACCACAGCTGCTTCTGTACACCGCAGCGCCTGTCTACACAACAGTGCCAGTGTGCACCACAATGCCTGATTACACCACAGCGCCTGTCTAGCGTGCGCCACGACGCCTTTGTACACCACAGCTGTTTGTGTACACCGAAGCGCCTGTCTAGACAACAGTGCCTGTGTACACCACAACGCCTGTGTACACGACAACACCCGTGTGCACCACAGCGCCTGTGCACACTGCGGTGGGTGCTTGTGCACACCACAGAAGCCGCATGCACCACAGCGCATGGCAAACATTTGCGCCACAGCGCTTCCGTGCACCTCCAAGGTCACGCCAAGGCCCAAATTTAGAAAATCCCTCCGGGGCCCGAACATATCAAACTCAATATGTAAGTTATTTGTTATTCTTAATTTTTCTGGTCCGGTTTTTGGCCGATCATGTCTGTGTAAATACACCACAGCGCCTGTCTAGCGTGTGCCACGACAACCTTTGCACACCACAGCTGCTTCTGTACACCGCAGCGCCTGTCTACACAACAGTGCCGGAATACACCACAATGCCTGTGTACACCGCAGCACCGGTGTGCACCGCAGCGCCTGTGTATACCACACAACCTGCATGTGAACACGACGACGCCGATGTGCACCACGGTTGCTGCTTCAGCACCATACTCGTGCACCACAGCTCCAGTGCACCGCCGAAGTGCATGTGTACACCACAGAACTGCGTACACTTCCAGGGCCCCCGGCAGGACCGAACTAACTCCAGAAAATCGTGGGGAATCCGAACGTATCAAATCCAATATGTCAGAGTGAGGGGGCCGAACGGTCATTCATTGTCCCTGCGCGCGTGGCTGAATAAGGAATTCGTGGTGAGATTTCTGCTTGTTGCGTTGTTGTTGCTGTTGTTGGTTGCCTGTTGTCGTCGTCCCACCCGCGACCCACCAGCGACCCACCTTGCGACCCACCCGCGACCCACCCCGCAACCCACCCGCGACTCACTCGCGACCCACCCCCGACCCACCCCGGGACCCACCCGCGACCCACCCCGCGACTCATCCGCGACCCATCCGCGACCCACCCACGACCCACCCCGCGACTCACCCGCGACCCACCCCGCGACCCAACCTCAAGGGAGGAAAAACCACCCTGACCCGACAACTGATGTTTACTAAACGGCCCTGCCCTCCTGTTCGATTCATTCCTTGTGTGCGTCGCTTATCGGGGTGATTATTATGGGGCGGATCTTCTGCACTCTACACCCGCGACCCAACAGCGACCCACCCGCGACCCATTTGCGACCCACCTGCGACCTACCCACACTGGTTTAACGAAGAAAAAGGGCGCCTGCGGCGGGCTCATTGTATCATGTGTGAAACTTTGGCGCCTGCGGCGGGCTTCTCGAAAGTCTCGCAAACTGCCGACGTCCCCACCTTCCCCTCGCTCTTATCCGCATCTGCGGGGTGCTACGTAAACTATGTGTGATTTTTGATTTTTCTTGCGCAGGGAACGGTCCAGTCTTTTGGGCCCACAACGCAGGTGTACACCATAGCGAATGTGTGCACAGCAGCGGATGTGTACACCACAGCCCCTGTGTACACCACAAGTCGTGGTACACCGCAACAGTGCACCACAGTGCTTTCGTCGGTGTCGTCGTCGTCGTTCGTCGTCGTCTATCGCCATCTATCGTCATATGTCGTCGTCTGTTGTCTGTCGTCTGTCATGCGTCGTCGTCGTCGTCTCTCCGTGCCACTCCAAGCCCCAACGTTTCGCCAACGTGCATCCAAACACCAGCATGTTGTGGCGAACACCACCGCGGCGTTGAAAACAGCGCTTCCTGCAAGCTCCCTGCGCGCCCCCCCGAACCTGCACAACTGTCTAGGTTAGGTTATCCTGGGTGTGGGGGGGGGGGCGAGCCCGATAACCCGGGCTATCGCCGGACCCTATAAAAACAGTCTCCTAGACGAAGATAAAACATCCAAAAACATACCACTTTCGGAGGCCCGCACAGACCCCTCCCCCCCCTTCCGTACGGAGCGCGCCAGGGGCGGCGCAGGAGGCGCCCGCAGGGCGGTCCAGCACCCATCCAGGAAACCCGCGCGGATCTCCAAAGGATTATGTTTACTGCGGGCCTGGAAATTGGCACCGACAGGGGCCTGCCTCAACCGGGGGAAGACGATGCTGTGTTTCGGTGCTGGTGGTAATCTCTCTCAGCCACCTCAGGAATCCGAGAATAGCAACACCGCCGAGATAGATCCTCGGTGGAAGCCATCGCCGGTACTGGTGTTGGTGTCGACCTCTGGACCCCTGAGTGCATGCAGTTGGTTCCCTCCCGACGGGTTCGGGTTGTCAGCCTTAAGCCAAAGACCTCACGACCCGCCTCGCACACCTCGCAGTACCGCGGCCGCCAAGCCAAAGCATGCCTGCGCCCTCCGGGTATCCCGCCTCGCGCCTTCGCTGGAGGGCGGCGGCACACGGCGGCCGCTGGGCCCCAAGTATACAGGTGCTTCCCGAGTATCCCGCCTCACGTTCTTTTTTTTGCCGCACTTTCTGGCAACCAGGGAGCAAGTCAGTTACCAGACGGCGAGGCAGTCGACGCGCCGAATGCGCGCCAACCGCATGCTGCGCCAAACGCGCGCTGAGAAGGCAAACGCGACCGACCAGCTGCAACGGCCAGCGCTGTGCATGAGCTGCTACCTTGGGCTGCAGCCCGCTAGAAATTGCTGCGTGAAAGATGCTGCTTGCCCTGGGCGGCAAAGCCACACAACTACTCGAGCAGGAATAATCCCACACGGCAAAAGAGTGATCGGTTCTGGAGTGATCAGTCCTGAACGGTGGTTTGGCTTCCCGATGGATCATGGTGCTACCAGTTGGGTTCAGCCATTTCGGCCTACTGACGCTGCACAGCAGCCCTAGAGGGCGAAAGCTCGCCCCAAGACGATTTCCGAGGCCCCCTCCAGAGCGCCATGCCTTAGTTTACCATCTTACAAGCTAGTTTACTCGCTACCCTACTCTGGCGCGAAGTCGTCCTTGGAGCCCCCGTTCACGTCGTCGTCGGTGTCGTCCTCGGTGCCCTTGCTGAACGCCCCAACCTGAAGCAGGGACAGGCCCTCAGAGCGCTTGTCCTTGCCATCCTCCGGCGCGAAGTCGTCCTCGGAGCCCCCGATCACGTCGTCGTCGGCGTCGTCCTCGGTGCCCTTGCTGAACGCCCCAACCTGAAGCAAAGACAGGTCCGCAGAGCGCTTGCCCTTGCCCTCCTCCGGCGCAAAGTCGTCCTCGGAGCCCCCGATCACGTCGTCGTCGGTGTCGTCCTCGGTGCCCTTGCTGAACGCCCCAACCTGAAGCAGGGCCAGGCCCTCAGAGCGCTTGTGCTTGCCCTCCAGCGCTAAGTCGCCCTCGGAACCCCCCATCCCGTCGTCGTCGTCGGTGTCGTCCTCGGTGCCCTTGCTGAACGCCCCAACCTGAAGCAAAGACAGGTCCGCAGAGCGCTTGTCCTTGCCCTCCTCCGGCGCGAAGTCGTCCTCGGAGCCCCCGATCACGTCGTCGTCTTCGTCGGTGTCGTCCTCGGTGCCCTTGCTGAACGCCCCAACCTGAAGCAGGGCCAGGCCCTCAGAGCGCTTGTCCTTGCCCTCCTCCGGCGCGAAGTCGTCCTCGGACCGCCCGATCACGTCGTCGTCGTCGCCGTCGTTGTCGTCCTCGGTGCCCTTGCTGAACGCCCCAACCTGAAGCAAAGACAGGTCCGCAGAGCGCTTGTCCTTGCCCTCCTCTGGCGCGAAGTCGTCCTCGGACCCCCCGATCGCGTCGTCGTCGTCGATGTCGTCCTCGGTGCCCTTGCTGAACGCCCCAACCTGAAGCAGGGCCAGGCCCTCAGAGCGCTTGTCCTTGCCCTCCTCCGGCGCGAAGTCGTCCTCGGACCCCCGATCACGTCGTCGTCGGTGTCGTCCTCGGTGCCCTTGCTGAACGCCCCAACCTGAAGCAGGGCCAGGCCCTCAGAGCGCTTATCCTTGCCCTCCTCTGGCGCGAAGTCGTCCTCGAGCCCCCGATCACGTCGTCGTCGGTGTCGTCCTCGGTGCCCTTGCTGAACGCCCCAACCTGAAGCAAAGACAGGTCCGCAGAGCGCTTGCCCTTGCCCTCCTCCGGCGCAAAGTCGTCCTCGGAGCCCCCGATCACGTCGTCGTCGGTGTCGTCCTCGGTGCCCTTGCTGATCGCCCCAACCTGAAGCAGGGCCAGGCCCTCAGAGCGCTTGTCCTTGCCCTCCTCAGGCGTCGAAGTCGTCCTCGGAAGTCCCTCCGATCACGTCGTCGTCGTTGTCGTCCTCGGTGCCCTTGCTGAACGCCCAACCTGAAGCAGGGCCAGGCCCTCAGAGCGCTTGTCCTTGCCCTCCTCCGGCGCGAAGTCGTCCTCGGACCCCCCGATCACGTCGTCGTCGGTGTCGTCCTCGGTGCCCTTGCTGAACGCCCCAACCTGAAGCAGGGCCAGGCCCTCAGAGCGCTTGTCCTTGCCCTCCTCAGGCGCGAAGTTGTCCTCGGAGCCCTCGATCACGTCGTCGTCGTCGGTGTCGTCCTCGGTGCCCTTGCTGAACGCCCCAATCTGAAGCAAAGACAGGTCCGCAGAGCGCTTGTCCTTACCCTCCTCCGGCGCGAAGTCGTCCTCGGAATCCCGATCACGTCGTCGTCGTCGTCGTCCTCGGTGCCCTTGCTGAACGCCCCAACCTGAAGCAGGGCCAGGCCCTCAGAGCGCTTGTCCTTGCCCTCTCCGGCGCGAAGTCGTCCTCGGAGCCCCCGATCACGTCGTCGTCGGTGTCGTCCTCGGTGCCCTTGCTGAACGCCCCAACCTGAAGCAAAGACAGGTCCGCAGAGCGCTTGCCCTTGCCCTCCTCCGGCGCAAAGTCGTCCTCGGAGCCCCCGATCATGTCGTCGTCGGTGTCGTCCTCGGTGCCCTTGCTGAACGCCCCAACCTGAAGCAGGGACAGGCCCTCAGAGCGCTTGTCCTTGCCCTCCTCAGGCGCGAAGTCGTCCTCGGAGCCCCCGATCACGTCGTCGTCGTTGTCGTCCTCGGTGCCCTTGCTGAACGCTCCAACCTGAAGCAGGGCCAGGCCCTCAGAGCGCTTGTCCTTGCCCTCCTCCGGCGCGAAGTCGTCCTCGGACCCCCCGATCACGTCGTCGTCGGTGTCGTCCTCGGTGCCCTTGCTGAACGCCCCAACCTGAAGCAGGGACAGGCCCTCAGAGCGCTTGTCCTTGCCCTCCTCCGGCGCATAGTCGTCCTCGGAGCCCCCGATCACGTCGTCGTCGTCGGTGTCGTCCTCGGTGCCCTTGCTGAACGCCCCAATCTGAAGCAAAGACAGGTCCGCAGAGCGCTTGTCCTTACCCTCCTCCGGCGCGAAGTCGTCCTCGGAACCCCCGATCACGTCGTCGTCGTCGATGTCGTCCTCGGTGCCCTTGCTGAACGCCCCAACCTGAAGCAGGGACAGGCCCTCAGAGCGCTTGTCCTTGCCCTCCTCCGGCGCGAAGTCGTCCTCGGACCCCCCGATCACGTCGTCGTCGTTGTCGTCCTCGGTGCCCTTGCTGACCGCATAAGAGCTTGACTGGAGTGCTAGGGCGATGGGAAGAGCAAGGAGCAAAGCGAGGATACCCTTGGCAGGAGCCATCCGCGTGGACTGTGAAGTGCCTGGTACAGTACACAGTGCGCACTTGGCAATGTATGTTGTCAAGCTGGGCGGCTTGAGCCAAAATGGCTACGGAATCCCGCCTCACGTTCTTGGGTGGGGATCGCTCGATACAAAATAAGTGCTTCTCTGATACCCGCTTCAAGACAATTGTAGCAGGTATCAGGGAAGCACTTATTTTGTACGCCAGCTTTTGCTGCAATGCAGCAGTGCAGCAAAAGCGGGCATCCTGGCACGAACACCCAAAGTCATTCGATCACGTAAGACTGTCGGCATGCCAGAAACAGATGCCAAAATTTCATGTCGGACTTGCTCCCGGCTGCCGGGGCTGCCGCTGTCTGTTCGGCTCACTCGGGCTAACAAGAACAGTTGCTGATTTACTGCCCTGGGCAATTTAATTACCCAGCGTGTGTGTTCACATTGCTTGGTTGTTGGGCGTGAACATGATAACGTACGGTCGGTAACTTTTGCATATCGTGTCGCAGCGGCGGCAAGCGGTAGCGTGTCGCTCAGCTCCGCGGGGCGGGAGGCTGGGAAAAGCTGGGGACGATGACGCCTGGGGAATGGGAAGTGGTCAGGGCGTCGCGCCGCAAAGTGTGGACCAGAACTGGCGGCGCAACACGTCAAGCCAAAGTTCCAGATCGCGTGCAATCCTGGTCACCACGGTCGACGATCATAGCGAGCACGGTCGCAGCCACGAGGGCGGCAGAGACTAGGGTTTGGACGCGTCCTCGTCGAGACCCGCTCCATCAAGAGACGTGCGTGTACAACTTTCATCTGTTGTGGGCAGGGGCGGGGTCTCCTCTTCGACACTCCTCCTCTCCTCTCCTCTCCTCTCCTCTCCTCTCCTCTCCTCTCCTCTCCTCCCCTCCTCCTTTTCTCCTAAATCCACGATCCTCCTCCTTGATCCTCGTCATCCTCTACCCCACTCCTCAGCCCTTCTCTTTTTCGATCATCGATCCTTCTCCTCGACGTCGGCCGATCCAAGTCGCTCCGAGAATTCATGCCAGGAGATCCGACTGGAATCTAGACGGGTGTCTGAACCTTGAGCAGAAGTCGGCTGAAACGGCAGGCCGATTGGGAAAATACGTGCCGAACATCCGCAAGACGAAAACGCAAACTTTGACTCTGTTTTCAAGGATTGGCGCCATGCTTGCTCCCATGCCTCAATCACCTCCTGTCTACTTGGAAAACGTGCCCGGACGCAGGCAACCTAAAACGTTTGCATAGTTACATGGCGCCTGATGCTTCAAGAGCCACTGCGCCGCCAGAAGCTGCAAACAAGCACGATCCCCAACCCTCCTTCTGCCGCCACCAGGCCTCCACACCGCTGGCCGCGTGCAAGACCTCGACGCGGTCCGCCGACTCCACCCTGCTGGGGTCGTCCCTCCCCTGGTACATCTCGCTGCCGGCGTCCCAGATGGGCTGGCATGAGGGAGGATGGTCCCGGCGAAAACGAGTCCTGGGCCTCGGGGGTTTTCGCTGGAACAAAACTTGTGTCAGGGGCCGATGCTTCACAAACCCGGGGCACAGGGGAAACCCAGCAGCCCGAAAAATGGAGGAAAACTCAAGGCTCATTTCTGCCAGAACCCCCCTTGTCCATGCCAAGATGGAGAAGAGCACGCGGTGGTGACCGTCGCCGTGGTCCTGGATGCCGAAGTAGCCGCCGTTGAAGCCGCAGGCCATAAAGTAGCTCCCCGGCACGGTCAGCTGGACCCGGGCCTTTGGGCACGCGACTACCCGATGGAACCCTCCAGGCGAGCATGGGAAGAGGACAGATTATGAGGTAGGAGGAAGTGGGGATGGGTGGGGGAGGGGGGAATGGAGGGAGGAGGAGGAGGTGAGAGAAGATGGGGAGCAGAGGAGAAGGGTGGCCGTAGTCATTTTAGCTCAAGTTGGGACCCCACGCCCTGGGGGCTGCAACTTGTCCGCAGCCGAGGGACACGCTCAAGGCGGGCCGAACGCAGCCTTCCAGCGCGCCACGGCCGACTGCATCGGCCTTCTTCTGTCGCCGCACACACGTCGGGGCAATGGCGCTGGACCAGGCCCAAAGGATGGCAGCAGCAATGGCAGCAGGAAAAGACCCACAAGCAATACCAGACAGGGGAGTACGCCGTCTGCGAGGCGTGCTCGAGATGGCAGTGGACCGACCGCCTCAAGAAGGACCCGCTCTGTGTCTGCGGGGATCCTGCTGCTGCTCCTGCTGCTGCTCCTGCCGCCACTAAGCACGAGCTCACCCTGGAGGAAATGGGTCAGGATCCTGCTGCTGCTCCCGACGCCACTAAGCACGAGCTCACCCTGGAGGAAATACTCTGGACGAGGCAATCATCGCCCCCCCCCTTGGATCCGCTGGGGGAGTTGGGCACTTGCTGTTGGAACGGGTGGAGGGGGTGGGAGGAGGAGGAGGAGGAGGAGGAGGAGGAGGAGGAGGAGGAGGAGGCGGGGGGATGGGCAAGCTCCGTCGAAGGTTAGTCGCCCACCCCTCGATCAATATCCCAACCAGAGTGCCCATCTTGCTCGGGAAGCAGGGCGCCACCCAGGGGGAGGTAGACGCGATCGAGGACGGCGCCGGCCCGGGCCGCAACGAGGCGCCCACAGGTCAAGAACCCCGGCGGTGCCTTTACCCCTCGGCATCGGCGGAGAGGGCGTCCAGGCACAAGGATGAGACTGACCGGCGGGTGCTACAGCTGGGCGAAGATCTGCCAGGAGCCCCTGGACGCAGAACAGGCTGCCACCCAAGCTCTCGGCAGGGCAAAGACTCCAAGAGCACGGGGAACAAAGAGTCCAAGAGACTGCTCCAGGGCCTGAAGCCCGAAGAACCCATTGAATGGCCCGCGGGGCAGCTTGCCTGTCTAAGAGAGCAGGTTGCCGCCCGCTGATGATCGGCGTTTTTGGCAAAGGACCCTGAGGTGTTGGGATCATCCTTCAACTGCTGGAATATTTGCAACTGGAGAGGGGAAAGGGTGGGATGAGGAGGGGTGGAGGGCGAGGGGAAGGACGCGGGGAGAAGTAGGAGGAGACCGGGAGAGAGGAATAAAGAGGAGGAGAAGAGGAAGGAGAAGGAGAAGGAAGAACCACACTTAATCAAGACAGATCAGAAGGGAGGTCCAAATCCCGTCCTGTGAACAACACCTGGGCGGCGCCCGAGAGTCGAGCGACCGCGCGGACACGCGCCTCCACCGGCTGGTTACTTGTCAGAATGCGACTTTTGCTGGCCCTCGGCGCGTTCATTAACTCGACGGCCACAGCTACACTGCACAACTACGAGGAGGAAGCCAGATCAATGAATCGCGCAGGGCCGAGGACTCAGAACCAAAAAAACAGAAGGGAGACTTTCACTGTTCTAGAAGGATCGAGCACTTTTAGTCGTGCACGAGCGCGCTTTTGTCATGGCGAGAATGCACGTTATGGGGGAAGACGGTGGGGGACGCCTCCACCCCCGCCTTGCAGTGTGGCCCGGCGCCAAGGGAGCGCTCGCGCGAATCTCCTCCCCACCCTGCAATGGGCCCTGTCGCCACCAGAGCGCACGCGCGCACCTGGACCTTTGGCGACGACGTTGGCGATGAAGACTGGGAGACTCTGGCTACAAACTGGGCGACGACAACGACGACGACGACGACGACGGCAAACGAAGACGACGCAGACGACGACGACGATAACGACAACGACGACGACGACAACGACGGCGGACGAAGACGCCGACTGCACGACTGGACGCGTGAATTAAAACGACGACGACGCAGACGACGACAACGACGATGAACAACGACGACGACGACACGACGATAACGATGACAATGGCGACTTGGCGACGACAAGAAGCGACGACAACAGACGACGTCGTCGTCGTCGTCGACGTCGACGTCGACGTCGACGTCGACGACGACGACGACGACGACGACGACGACGACGACGACGACGACGACGACGACGACGACGACGACTGCACGACTGGACAACAACGCGGCGATGACGACGAAAACGCGAACGCAGACGCAGACGACGAAGATGACCTCGAGTGGGCGACGACAAAGACGACGACTCGGCGACGATTGGGGAACGACTGGGCGACGACGGCGACGACGACGACGACGCAGACGACGACGACTGCGACGACGACGACGCTCTTGGACGTTCTTGGGCGGCGCCTCGCGGGCCGCCCACCGCGGTCCCACGAGGCCGAGCCACGCGCGGGCAATGGGCGCGCGCGCGCAGCTCAGCTCGCCACGCCTCGGCGCCTAGGCGTCACCTTTCCTCCTGGCAGCCCTGCCCGCTCCCCTCCTCTGCGTGGGGCCCTGATTGCCGCCCACCCCAGGCCCCTCGGGGCAGGCGTCCTCTCCTCTCGCCGCCTCCGCCTCGGCGGCCTTCGCTCTCCGTCCGAGGGCCACCAGGCCGTCTTCGTCGGTGCCGTAGGCCTTGACGACGTCGACCAGCGGCTTGAAGCGCACCGCACCTCCGCACGCCCTTCCTCCGCCGCCTGCCTCGGCGCCCTCAGCTCCTTCTCCGTGGCCAGCAGCACCTCGCCAGGCGCTTCGGCCAGCTCCTCCCTGGGGCCACTGGCGACCCCTTCCAGGTAGTCGCACCTGCTGCTGCGCCTGCAGGGCAGGGGGTGCAGGCCCTTCCTCTGCCTCCTCAGCTGGTCCTTGCAGCCTTCCGCTTCTCCTCTGCACACCTCGAACAACAGCTCCTTGCGCCGCTGCTTGACCTGCATGCGCCCCTGCGCCCCGGTGGCCCCGCGCCGACGGCAGGCCAGGCCCCTCCCCCCCGTCTCCCAGCGGTATTCGCCGAGGTGGTGCCCTTTCTTTCCAGACGATGATGGGCTCGCGCTCGGCCTGCTTGCTCTCCTCCTCCGCTGCCGACTCCGCCCTGGCCGCCTCCTCGAGCCGCTCCCCCTCGGCTTTGCCCTCGTCGACTGCCGCCTGGAAGTCGGGCGGCATCCCCTCCAGCTCAATCCACAACTCCTTCGGGCTGCCCTCGGCATCCTCGCCTTGGTCCTGCCACCAGACCTGCGACTGGGCGATCCAGCGCGCCGTCTGCTTCGCCAGGAAGCGCGCGCCCTCCGCAGCGAGGGCTCGCTCGGGCCAGCGGCCCCAGAGGCTTGCCCTTCCTTGGATAGGAGGTCCGCCTGCTCGTTGCCCTCGCGCGCCCACCTCTGGGTCTCCGGGGCGCACTCCTTCGCCTCATCTCGTCCGCCCAGCTCGAGCCACCACCGCTTCCAGAGGTGCCTCCCTCCTCGCTGCGCCTTTAGCCAGGGCCTCCCCGATGCCGGTTGCCATTCCAATGGGGCCCATGCAGTCGCTGAAGACTTCCCGCGGGCCGTGAGCGCAGCCCGACAAGGAGTGGAACACATAGTCCTCCCCGTCCATCGCCAGCTGCAAAGGCGCCCACGCCAGTGGAACTGTGCCGCACACTGTACCTGTGGCCTGCCCCCCCCCCGCTGTACTGCACGATGGCCCACCCCGCCCTCCTCAGGATCTCGTCCGACGGGTCGGTGGCTGACCCGTCCACACTGTGCCTCGGATGACCCCGTCGGGCGGGTGCCGCACCCACCTGACCTTATCCTTCTCGGGCCTCTCGTGGGGCACCACCCAGGCCTGCGTGACGTCAGGGAAAAGACCTCTGGCGAACCTCTCTCCTGCTTCTTCTCCTTGCTCGACTGCAAACCTCACCTCCTTGGGGCACACGTCGCGCCTGTAGTGCTCCGCTGCGTCGCAGCCGAAGTGCTTGTGCCACAGCGTGCCTCTGCCTCTCCTGCATCGCCTGCAGGTCTCACTGGTCGCCAGCTTGCGATCGAACCGCCTCACCTGGGGCCATGCTGATTATCCTGCCGCTGTCCTCAGGGCCATCGTGTGCTTGGTGCCCCAGGTTTCAGACTCCTCCTCGACCATGAGCTCCTCGATGTGCCGCCAGCGCACGCCCCAGGCCGAGCGGGGGCCCAGCGCTGGGAGCGCCTTGGCGTCCTCCGTCCACCTGGCTGTGCTGCCGACCACCTCGCTGACCAAGGCTGGCCCTAGCCACTGCATGTCCAGCCACCGCATCTCCAACTCGAATGCCGACGGCATCGTCACCCCTGCCCGCACAATCGCCAATCGCATTGCATCGCTTGGGCTGCTCGCCCCTGCCCACGGCAAATGGCGGTGCATCAGCCTCTCCGCGTGCCTCCAGCAGTGCTCCATAACGATCCTCGGCAGGGTTCTGGTAGGCTCTACTGCACACATCGCCCACGCTCGCGCCGCCTCCTCTGCAACGAGGCCCGCTGGGTCCCGTCTCCTTCCTTCGCGTGAGGCTCGTACCCTGAGGTACGCCACTGCTCCTCTTGGCAGCCTGCCTTCTGATTTCGCCACCTGGATGCGCAGCTGGTGCAGCTTCTGGTCGACGACGACGACGACAACGACGACGACGACTACAATGGGTGGCGACGACGACGACAGGGTGACAACGACGAAAACTGCGCGACGACGACGACTACGAAGACGACCTCGGCGATGAACTCGGACGTCTTTGCCCCGCTCCTCCTCTTCCTCCTTCTCTTGTTCTTCGTATTTCGTTTGCTCCTCGTCCTCCTCCTTCCGTCTCCTTCGTGTTCGGCGCCCCGCAACACGAATCGACACCAGAAACGTAATCGACGAGGTTTTCCTGCGTACTGTCCTCCTCCAATTTTCTGCCTCTCCTCTTTGCAACATAACGCGGCCGCAGCGATGCGCCACCCAGTGCCAAGCAGCCATCACAATCGCCGCCACATGTGTGTTGCAAAACAAATTGCGGGTGCATGGGTGGGATGTTTGCGCGAGCATGGGTTGTGGTCACGAGCGAGACACTCAAAGTCAAGATCACTGCACAGACTGCGCCGCGTAGAATGGTTCACGACTAGTGTGCTACATATATATATATAGCACACTTTAGATTGCACAAGGAATATGGCACACCGTGTATGGTACAACGTAGAGTGCCCAACATAGAACGTGCCACCTAGAGTGCATTGCATACAATGCTAGAGATGCGCTGTTCTGCGCCCGGGCAAACTAACATATATCATTGAATAAACAGCAGAGCGAGTTGAGGGGGTAAAGCAAACAAATCTATTAGGAATCCCGAGTAGAACGAGGGATATAGAGAAAGAGAAGGAGCAAGCGAGAGAAAACGAGATACTCATAACTGCATAGAGAGAACACGAATAGAGAGAGAGAGGGACAACGCGAGGGAAGACGTACTTGCGACCATGGTCAGGGTGATGCAGGAAACGTAATACACACTATTGGTACATATCTGTCCGCCAAACGAAATTCTGCACAACAAGAGATATACCTATATGTGTATAGGTACAAGATGAACTACAGAGAAAGGAAGACAACATACGGCGTACTTGTGACCACGGCGAGGATGGTATAGAATGCAACGTATACGCTATACGGTACATGTCAGCCAATCAACATACATTCCGTGTATATGGATATGGAGCGAACGAAAGGAATATATATAGAGAGAGAGAGAGAGAAACAACGAGAGAGAGAGAGAGCGAGAGACGGAGGGAGAGAGAGAGAGAGAGAACGAGAGGGAGAGAGAGAGAGAGAATGAGAGAGAGAGAGAGACAGAGAGACCGAGATAGACAGAGATAGAGCGAGAGATATCGACAGAGAGAGAGAGAGAGAGAGATAGACATATACTGTTGCAGAGAAATGAATTCCGTCACCGCGCCCTGAGGCACGAGTTGGAGTATCCTCAGGTCCCTTCGAATTCTCTGCGTTGGATCCTTTAAACAGTCTTGGAGGGGCCCAAAGCCTGGAATTTCGGAAACTCTCGGGCGTTCTTGGGCGATCCCGGGCGCTCTCGGGGGTTCCCCGCGTGACTTTACGGGAGGCCAAGGGGGCGTTGCTCGCAGCCCGCAGCCCTGCTGGGCGCCTCTTGGGCCGTGTTAGAAGCCCTGGAGGGCGGCCCAAGAAACCAACACCGCCAAAATCGATTGGGTGTCCCATGGTTTTCGCGCTACCCCGCTTTCAACCTGCAGAGCGTCCAAGACGGCCCAAACGGCGCCCAATATCGCCCGACAACAGCCCAAGAGCCCCCGAGAGGAGCCCAAGAGCCCCCCAAGACGGCCCCAAGAGGGGCCCGCGATGGGGAACACGGCCCGACAGTTCGAGCCTTTCGCCCCAAGATGGCCCCAAGATCCCTCCACAGGCCCCCGAGGTGCGCCCAAGAGTTTCCAAGACACCCCCAAGAGACCCCGAAAAGCCCACAGTAGGCCCCAAGAGGCCACAAAGACGCCCCCAAACACCCACAGAACCACCTCCAAGAGGCATCCGACAGGCCTCCAAACAAATCCTCATAAAGGCGTCCGGCCTACAACCAAGGCGCGGTGGCGGGACGGGCCGAAGGGCACTCGGTACAGAGCAAGTTGAGAGGGTAGGTAGAATGAACCTGGTGCAAGCGTGTACATTCCTTCTACCTATGAAATTACAAGGGGAAACCCCACAGGTCACCGGCACCCCCCCACACATCCCCCCCCCGATATGCGCCCCACGCCCTTCCATTGGTGATCCCAGGGGCCCCTCCCGCAGCCTCCTCCGAACCTTTCCTGGGCCTCCACCCTCCCCAAGACGCCGACAATTGGCCCAAGGCGGCCCAAGAATCCGCAAAACCAGCCCTAGAGCCTGCTAGGACGCCTGCCGGGAGGAGCGAAAGTGACTAAAACCAATGGTTGTTTCTAGGTTTCGATCCTTTCTCGACTTTCTGGGCTCCCCAGTTTTCGCACGCTCCGACACGGCCCAAAAGGATTGCAGAACCGCCACAACGCAGTCCCAGACACGGTCCACGACAGCCACAAAGATGCTCCCCTGATGGACCACAAGCTCCCATGGTACCCCTTCCGCAGCCTCCTCCTAGCCTTTCCTGGGCCTCCACCCTCCCCAAGACGCCCGCGATGGCTCCACGGCGGCCCTTGAAATCGCAAAAACAGCCCTCTACCATACTAGGACGCCAGGGCGCCTCCCGGGATAAGCCAAAGTTGTCAAAAACAATTGTTCTTTCTCCACGGGTCTTTGTAGTTTCTCACCTTGCTGGCCTCAGCTGTCATGCGCTCCGAGACGCCCCAGTAGCCTTGCAAACCCGCCCCAACACAGCCCAAGAGACTCCTAGCACGGCCTGCGCGAGCCCCGAGACTTTCCACGACCACCCCATGCTCGCCCCAAGATGGCCCAAGACGTTCCCAGGAACGGTCCGGAGGGGCGCCAGGATACCCGAAAAGATACCCCAAAGGCCCCAAGCATACCCCGACACGGCCTTTGCAACCACTCGCCCGATCGCGACGAGCCTCCTAGGCTTCTGTCTACAAGTGGATGAGGTGGAGGCGGAGGAGGAGGAGGAGGAGGAGGAGGAGGAGGAGGAGGAGGAGAACGAGGAGGAGGAGGAGGATGAGGATGAGAAGGAGGAGGATGAGGATGAGGAGGAGGAGGACGAGGAGAAGGAGGAGGAGGAGAGGAGGATGAGGAGGAGGAGGACGAGGAGAGGAGGAGGATGAGGAGGAGGAGGAGGAGGAGGAGGAGGAGGAGGAGGAGGAGGAGGACAAGGACGAGGAGGAGGAGGAGGAGGAGGAGGAGGAGGAGGAAGAGGAGGATGAGGAGATCCCGACTGCGGCTGCCCTGTGGGGGGTGGCGTCCGAAAGGCGGACGGAGGCCCCCAAGCATTCGGAGCTGACGGGAAGTGCAGTTGTCTGCGGGGAACAGAAAAGGGGGATGAAGGGGGGTGTGAGAGGTGGCGCCACGAAAAGTGGACATCAAATTCTGGTTCCCGGAGGCTCGGTGGGAGGTGAAGTGGGGGTGGGACCGGAGGAGGAGAAGGACGAGGAGGATAAGGAGGTCGAGGAGGACGAGGAGGACGAGGAGGACGAGGACGATAAGAAGGTCGATAAGACGGACGAGGAGGACGAGGAGGAGGACGAGGAGGACGAGGAGGATGAGGTGGAGGAGGAGGAGGAGGAGGAGAACGAGGAGGAGGAGGATGAGAAGGAGGAGGATGAGGAGGAGGACGAGGAGGAGGAGGAGGAGGATGAGGAGGAGGAGGAGGACGAGGAGGAGGAGGAGGAGGAGGAGGACGACGACGAGGAGGAGGAGGAGGAGGCCGAGGAGGAGGAGGAGGAAGAGGAAGAGGAAGAGGAGGAAGAGGAGTCGGAGAGACATTCCAATGCCGCATTCTCGCAGCCAGGACACAGCCACACTACCACAGCCCTGACAACAACCACCTGGGATCTCACTGTCGGCCCGCCCCCAGGTCCGTGCACACAAGGAGCCGCGTGGGCCCCGCCTGGACCCCGCGATACACTTATACGTGGCACTTCTAGCGGCATCCCAGCTCAGTGTGGATGTTCGACGCAACGCCCAAGCGCCTGCCAGGTACAAGACCCCAGATTAGAAGGCGAAGCGCAGCGAGCCTTAACATCTTGTGTGTGTATATATACATATGTGAATATGTATGTACATATGTAAATGCATGTGTATATGAACCGAGAGAGAGAGAGAGAGAGAGGGCAACCGTGAAGTGCATGCGTGTGTCTCTCCAAAAAAAGGCAAGCACACACACAAAAGACATGCAGCCGTTGATTTCTACGTGGTAGATGTGTCCCTCTACAAGGCGGTTCTCCGCGTGACTTGGGCGAGGCTGTCTCTGGGATATGCCCCAATGGGGCCGCTTCTCCTCGCCTCTCAGACCCCTCTGGGGCTTGCGCGGGCTATCTCCTTATGTTGCTTGTCGCTTGGCGTCTTGCTCTTTGTCACCGCGAGGATACTGCGCAATCCCAACCCCGAGCAAACAAGACACACGCACATACACATGGAGAAGTGTGCGAGTGTGTATGTGTGTGTGTGTGTGGGGGGAGGGGGGCAGCCGCGCGCGTTTCCCGCGTCTCCCTCGCTGCCCTTCTACGCCCCCGACGCTGCGCGCGAGGCCGCGACGCCAAACAAGTGTGTGTGAGAGAGAGTGTGTGCGTGTGCGTGTGAGCGTGAGTGCGTGCGTGCGTGCGTGTGCCAGTAGGCCCCAACGAATCAGCTAGTGCACAATTGACATGAAGGCTACGCGGAGGAACTGAATTGTGCGATGTCAGTTGTATGCTGTGTGAGCTACGTGGTGCATACTAGGCGGTGTAGGCTGTGCTGTGATAGCCAAGTTGTGTAAGCTGTGACACGCGGCGTGGGCTACATTGCGTCATATAAGCGGGGTGACCTCTGTGGTGTGGGCCTGGTTGTGTAAGCTGTGCGGTGTGAGCTATGTAGCGCAAGCTGTGCGGTGTCAGCTATGTACTGCGGGCAGTGCTGCGCAAGCTACTGTCAAAAACCCTAATAAGGACGCGCGGTAAGGACGCAAGACCCTTGGAAGCCGAAGTCGGGATTTTTGGGGCGGCGGACGACGAACACCTCAAGGACGCAAGAGCAAGGAAGAGCAAGGACGCAAGGCTACCCTGAGCAAAGTCGCGCGTCCTTATTAGGGTTTTTGACTGTATGTGGGGCGCCCACCATGGGAGACCTGGCGAAACCTCGCCTGACCCGCCCAGGACACGAGGCGCCCACGAGGCGCCCGCGGGCGAAAACGGCGCCGAAACCTCGGCGGATCAGCCCATTTGCTCAGAAAGACAAGCGAGCACCCCCAAGTGCAAGCTCTCGTAAAAAGGAAAACACAAGAGAAAGAGAAAGAGAGAGAGAGAGAGAGAAACAAAAAAAGAGATTGAAAGAGAAGGGGGGGTCATGGCTGGGCCTCGTTGTAGAACGCCACCACCTCGTCTTCGGCGCACGAGGGCCTCCACCACCTTAGCAGGAGGAGGGGGAGCAGGAGGGGGGGGGGAGGGATGTCCAAGTCCAGCAACCCCAACCGAGCCCGAAGAAACTGGAGGGGGCCGAATTGCGGGCGCCCCAGAAGAACCCAGGGCGCCGAAACATCAACCGAGAGGCCGGTGAACCGAACAAAAGCCAAGCCACCCAGGCTCTCCACAGACATGGGGGCGGCGTGGCGTCAGCCCGGAGCGGCTCCTCGGACTTCATGTGGGATCGTGTTCCCACTTTTGGGCCCGAAGCCAAGCCGCAAACGCTGCACACTACAGGGCAGTTTTTAATACATAGGATTTTTAGAAATATCGCATATTAAATGCATGATTAGTTTATGAATAAACTTATGCATGAACTCATCTTTGTTTTTAATACTACATCCCTGCATTTTTTATACATGATCCGCACGCGGAGCAGGTATTAAAAACGGCACTGTATACCTGACACTAGAAAGCCTGTGGCGATTCTGGGGCGGCCCGTGACAGCCCAGCGCAAACGTCTTAACAGACTTGCCTCTGGGCAAGCTATAGTGGCCGCGAAACTCGCAGATACCCGCGGAGGCCCAAGAGGCGATCTCGTGCCCATCCCCACGGGCAAGCGGCCCAAGGCACGCCGACGACAAACGGGTCCGATAACTTTGAGGCGTCTGAGCCTCACGCAAGCAAATCTTGCAACGAACCAAAGTCTCACCCGCCTGCACCGGACCATGTTCCGTAATCGTTAGCTTTGGAGCGCGTAGCTTGTATTTTCGGCGGCCGAGGGCCAGGTCCGACCTCACGATACACGCGCACCGCCCTCGACACCAGGAGTGCGAGGTGGCGCGCATTGGTCGTGGCCATATTCAGCATGCTCTTGTGGTTGTCTCCAAACGTCTCTGCCACCTTCACCTCGACCGCCCCACAATATGCAAAGAGGTCCGCCCACCCAAACCCCAAGGAATGCGCCAAACTGCCCCCGTTCGCGAAATACTCGTAGGCCTCCTTGTGGGCAAGGACCCAGTCAAACTGACACGTTTCAGCATCTTGGCAGCACATTTCAAATATAGATCTCCAGATCGGTGCATGCTTTAAGAAGGCTGACGCAAGCGGAGGCGCCCACTTCTTAGCCTTCTCGACGAGCTGCCGTGGTCAGACACGACGAGCTGCCGTGGTCAGACACTTCGAGGGCCGTCAACTCTGCAGATCCCTCGCCCCTCGGCACAGACTTTCCGATAACAAACCCACCATATAGAGCTCGAGCCCGCCATCCCGACAGGGGGCACAACTGGACGGCAGCCCAGCCCATCCTACAGAGCGTAGGATGAACGATATGCAGGGGTGAGACGTCCGTGTAGACCACAGGGCCCCATACCCAACTGGCGTCGCCCCACTCAAGCACGTCCGTCCCAGCGTCTGGCTGCCTCGGTTGCAACGGCTCTCTCGGCAGGCCATCTGTGAATTCGAATGTCTCGCGACCTCCGCACTTCTCACCCACCAACTTACGAAAGATCTGAACTTGACCACGCCCTCTGGGATGGGCTCGGGCATCAACCCCGCAAAGTGCAGCGACTTCTCAGAGCAATTGCACTGATGGGCAAGCGTACCCCTGGAATCTCCACAATACATGCAATCCGTAAATTTAACCAATCCCAAGTCAAATGCCCTGTCTGAACAAAGAAGACATCCAAACCACAACTTACGTATAACACCTCGTCGAAATCCACCTGGTATCTTGAGCACTGCGTTCTGCATAGTCCTGCGCCATATGAGCTCATCTACCATCATTTCAGAGGTGTCTACGAATTCTCAAGACTTGCCAGCAGTAGATGGACTGGACAAGCCTGCTCTCCACATCACGGGGAGCCACCTGGAACAGCGAGTGAATTTGCCCGAGGTCGTCCTCGAAGTCCGTTGGGTTGAGCATCCTCCAGCCCATCCTTTGCAGGGTGAGCCAGACTGAGGACACTGAGCCCCTTGCCATCTGCCAGGTCATCTTGATGCCCGCAAACTTCTCATCAACGTGTTCCCACGCATAGTAGAGCTCCGACATGGCAATCAGAAAATCCCATACGAAGCTAGCATAACTCTTGACCAGCAAGGTCGTGCAATCAAACATTGGGTCCATGCGATGATTTTGTTAAGTCGAAATGTAAAGCGCAAGTGGGGAGAAGGAGGATGGAGCAGGGAGGAAGTAGAGAGGGAGTTGAGGAGGGCGACAAAGGGAGAAGAGCAAAGAATAGATGGGGTCATGGCAAACGTCTGGAGCCGGATTGGACAAGAGGAGGAGGAGGAGGAGGAGGATGGAGAGGGGGGGGGGGCAGGTAAAGGGGAAGGGAGCATGCTTCTCCATTGTGCCCCGACTGTGTCTCGACTGACGTTCGATCGTGCCCGAATCGAATGTAGATGATGTCCCGATGATGTCACGAGAATGGCTTTGGGTGCCCGGGTGTTGCACGAGCACACAGATTAAGCCACATCTCCAAGCTCAGCGACGACAAATCTAACACACGCAACGGTAAGATGTTATAAGCGTCGCAACGGACTTTCTTCAATTCTGAACTCTCACAATAGTGCAAGAGAAACGGCACAAACTAGTAAACACGTTTTGGTTATAGGTGGTTGTGATTTGCTGAAATGTCGACAAGGCCGAATACGCAACAACTGCCGTGTTCCGCGCTGGCAGGAACTAAATCTGAACGTAGTTGGGTGCTGTCCCGTAGTGCCCCGTCGCGACGCCGCAAAAGCCCGCTGGCGTGCCCTGCGGATCCTTGTGTTGCTGGGCTGTGGCGTGCGGGGCCGCGAAGCCCAACGCCAATATATAGCGAAGCTCGAGCCGAAACTACAATGAGTACGTCGAATCGGAAGCAGGCGTGCCAGCAAGTGACACAAAAACAAAAATTACTCCACGATGGCGAGGGGGGCCCACCAATTTTCTGGGGTGCCCCAAGGAATCCTTGATCGATGAAAACGCGTTCAAGAGTGTCTCCTGCGAAGCATGATCTCGTATCGCACGCACCTGCTGTAGAGGCAACAGCTGCAGGTACAGCGGAACCGACAGACACCAGCAACGCGAACAAAAACAACGTAGTCTGACGAACACCAGCGTACAGCAAACGAGCACGTCAGCAAACAGTGAACGTGCCACACGCGAGGTCCCCCTCACCTGAAAACCTCCTGGACGACCAGAGACTCGTGGAACGCGCCACATGCTTGCAATGTGCAATCTGTGCTCATCCACGCAGGCGGAAACAAGAAGGAGCAACAGCAGGAGGATGAGACGCAAGCGCCCTTCGAACAGCTCGACGACGCGCTCCACTGTACAAGCGAAAAGCTGCGGAGGCCACTTAGGGCCCTGTCGCTCGCACTGCCGGGTAAGAACCTAGCAGCAACCTGCGCCCCGGAGACAGGCATCGCTGAGACCGGGCAGATATGTATGGGGAGCGTAAGAACACCGCTACCCCTATCTGGCCACCCTTCCTGGAGGTATTATTGTAGTGCTCATTGTGCGGCATCGAGCCGGACCTCTCTGGCCCAGCCCCAGAAAGGGGGAGGGGGGCCAGGCGGGGGTGGAGGTGCGCTTTCCTCCCCCCGACCCCGATATACAATTATGTCCGCCCGCCCCGTCGCATGACAGAGGTTCATAGCGAATGCGTACCGCAACTAGACGAATCCGCCAGACATACGGTGACCCCACGACCACAGAAATCTTGAAATCACGACGGGCCGGTTTTACAAAGAACTAGCCCGAATCCGCGAAGCTCCCTGGCAAGGCTTGTTCTACAATCGGGCTTGCCCAAAGAGACCTATTCTGAAGACCTGACGTCACATTCGTTCGAAACGACTCGTCCTATGGCCGCCTGAAACAATTTGTTCTTGGAACCCCAGGGCATGAAGTAGGCCTCCAGATCCCGAGACCCAAGGAAAACTTGGCGTCCGTGTCGCAAGAGATCTGGGTGTCTCTTCGGTGCACAGGGCATGGGGCCAGTGTCATGCCGTCCTATGGGCCTGAGGGGACGCTCGGAGCGATCGGCCTCACGGACCTCTTGTCGCGTGAGGGGCAGAGCTCCTGGGCTCCCAAGGAGTCGCTCGAGTCACTCGGCCATTGATGCAATGCTAACCTGTGCTGGGCCATGCTATGCTATGTGCTGTCATGTCACGCCGTGCTATACATCGCTGTGTTGTGCGTGAACGTGCGATAGTATTTGGCATGACACAGCCCTCTGCAGCTGCAGAGAAGAGTGAGGGGGCGGCGGGATCGTCGGCAGTCTGCGGAGGTCTGGAGAAGCCCACCGCAGGCGCCGATATTGAATTACACATTGCCCAAGGAGCCCGCCGCCGGCACCGACTTTTATGCCCTCAAAGCGACGTGGGTGGGTCGCGGGTGGGTCGCTGGGAGGGTCGCGGGGTGGGTCACGGGATGGCCGCGTGGTGGGTCGCGGGTGTGTCGCGGGCGGGTCGCGGGCGAGGACGACGACAACAACGCAACAACGCAACGTAACAAAGCAACAACAATCCACACCGCGGAAACCAACTTCAGCCATGCACCCAGGGACAGTGAATGACCTTTCGGCCCACTCACGCTGATGATTTGCAGGGGTATCGTATGGTATGCCATGTTATGATACGCGGTGGAGTGGAATGCAGTGTTGCGTTATGGTAGATGGCACTGATATAAAACGAACTGCAGAAGCATACCATGATGTGATATACTAAGCTATGCCATTCATGGTATCTCAAACAATTGCACGGTATACTATGCTAGTGCAGAATACGCAATGCTGCAATGGTCTGCTACGCAATGGCATCCATGATATGCCACGCATGGGTATGATCTGCAACCGTCTGAGTTTCCTTCTCATCTTTAGCCATGCGATGAGATCGGCTGCTTCGGTTCGCCATGCATTACTGACTATACGAGATGCCGACGTGCACCACGATGCGCGCCTCAGCGCTGCAACAAAGGCTACGGCACACCATAACACCGACAGGCCTTGCCTGCACAATGCTTGCCCTGATTTGCGCTGCTCAGTGCTTTCGGCTGGTGCCCGGCAGTGCGCGCCTCGTGCGCGGTCGACGGCGAGGCCCGTGCCCGGCGGCAGCCCTCCAGGCCGTGACTCGAGGAGCAGGTGGCGGCGGGCCGCGCGGGGGCGCTGCCCGTCGGGCGGCGCCAGGGCTCGCCGCGACGGGGCCCAGCATGCCGAGCTCGGCGCGGGCGCCGACGCGGTGCCCAAGCGGCGCGCCCGTGGCCCGAGGCGCCGTGGGAAAAAGCGTCCTGGGAGGAGGAGGGCTTGGAGTAGGCGCCGCTCGCCGCCGTCCCGCCCTTCCCCTCGGTGGCCCCGCCGCCCGCGGCGGCCCTGGCGGCGCCCTGGCGGCTTCCGCAACGTGCTGGGGCGATTCTGGGTCGCCGCGCTCTGGGCCCAGAGTCCTGGCCCCGCCGCCCGCGGCGGCCCCGGCGGCTTCCGCAACGTGCTGGGGCGATTCTGGGTCGCCGCGCTCTGGGCCCAGAATCCGGGCCCCGCCGCCCGCGGCGGCTCTGGGCGAGTTCGGCGGGCCCCGGCGCGTGGTGCTCGAGGCCGCCGCCGCCGCAGCCGCCGAGGCTCGCGAGGCGGCCGAGGGCCGAGTCGTGGGGCTCCCGGAGCTCGTCGAGGCGCTCCGGGAGGAGTGCGACGGTCTGAAAGCCTCCCTCGCCGCGTCGGCCGCGGCGCTCGTGGAGGCGGAGGGCCGTGCCCGTGAAGGTCACGGTGGAGCGCGACGCTGTCGTCCTGGAGCTCTTGGAGACCAGGGCGCCGGCCTTGGGGGCTCCAGCGGGCGGCGGTGCACACGACGGAGGTTGGGGTGCCGGCCGGCTCGTCGATGGCGGCGAAGGGCGGCGTGCAAGGGGTTGACTTGGTGGACTCCTCGTCCGAGGCGGCGCCGGAGGGCTTCCAGGAATGCGTCGAGGGCGAGTCCGCGGTGGTCGAGGGCCGCCTGGACGACGGCAGCTCCGACGACGAGGGCGCCCTGCCGTTCGAGCTGGCCGAGCTGCGAGGCAGCCCACAGGTCGTGCAGTTGGCGGAGATGCTCGCGCAGTCGCTGGACTTGTGCGAGTCTGTGCTGGAGGCCTTGGGCCGGACCCAGCCTGCGCTGGAGACCGCGATCAGGCAGAATCCTGGCGCCTTCATGAGGATGGTGCAGTTGGGACGTGAGCATCAGCGGCCTGTGCAGTTGCTGCGGCCGCTCGCCCGAGACGCAGGCCTCGGTTGGAGCGTGCGAGCGAGGCCTGAGAGCTGGGCTGTTGGTATTATGATTCCGTCTGGTCAGTGCTAGGTGGGGGGCATGTTGCCAGAAATTACTAGACTGTGTGACAGTTGGGCGCAGGCCAGGTGCCCTGATCAGTTCTTGGGCGTGCCTGTCGTTGTATTGTTCCCGCGAATGATACTTTAATTTGCAGCAGAGTGCAATTTCAAGTTTCAGTTGTCTGAATGTTGCTCTCTCTCTCTCTCTCGTGTGTGTGATCATCGAGACAATAAGTCCAAGCGCTGCGCGCCCGGGCATTCGCAGCACTGCTGGGTGGTGATTGACTCCTTTGGGGTTGGTCTGGGGCTCCTGCGGGAGTCTAGAACCGTTAGCCTCACGGCATTGACGTGAGGTTCGTTGCCAGTGTGACACAAGCAAAACAACTTACAGCAAACATAGCCTGCACCACATAGTTTGCATCTCAAGACATGCATCACACTGCTCGCAAGACATAGCTTCTACCGCAGATCTTGCACTTCTACCACAGATGTGGCACAACGTATATCGCACCACCTACGAAACACCTACAGAGTGTAGCCAACCACTGTTTGGGGACGACGCTTGCAAACTGATATGCAAATACACACATCATGTACACGTGGGATATACATGCACCAAAACATGCATGCACTGTAGATGCATATGTACAACATCAAGTGTACGTATGTGTGCGCTTCTGCCGAAATCTATCCGCCAACGTGCATCTGGCACGACGTGGGTTGTCCTTAGGCCCCTCGGACTCCTACGAAAGGGGCCCACAGCCCACAAAGGAGTGCAGAATCCTGCTGCTAAGATTCTTCAAGAAGCCCGCAGCGCTGAGCTCCAGGCAAAATCGGAAGACCCTGTGGCGTCCTCGCGTTTCTGTTACACAGGTCCGAGAGCGCCAAGACGGGCGAGCAGGGCCTCGAGAGATCGCCGAGACGGTCCAAGATGGCTCCGAGACAGCCCAAGGGCGCTCCAAGACGACCAAGATGGCCCCAAGACGGCCCAAGAGGCCCTCAAGACTTCCCGACGGCCCAAGAGGCCCTGAGACGCCCCAAGAGGCCCCGAGACGCCCCAAGAGGGCTCCAAGAGGACACCAAGAGGTACAACCCGTAGATAGTCAACAGGCTTGGGACAGACTTTCAAGTTCTCACCTTTTCGGGCCTTCAGCGCTCCAAGACTGCCCAAGAAGCCCCTAAGATAGCTCCATGACGGCCCAAGAGGTCGCAAAGAGTGCCCCAAGACGGCCCAAGAGGGCACAAGACGGCGCAAGAGGCCTCCAAGACGGCCCAAGAGGGCCCCAAGATGGGCGGCACGAACTGTCACTTCGAGTTCTCCACCTCACGATGGCCCCCAAGACCGCCAGCAGGCCCCGCCCCAAGACGTCCCTAGAGGCCCCCAGGTCCACAATAAGCCCCAAGTGGGTAAGACTGCCTCCAAGAGGTCTCTGAGATGCATACTAAGTGACCCTAACATGCATCTCAGAGGCCTCTGGCCCAGAACCCTGGCATGTAGGCGGGATGGGCCGGAGGCCACTATGCATGCGCAGATACGTGTGTACACACCCGTGCATACATAATACCTTTACACATACATGTATAGGTCAATTCAAGTAAAGATCTGTGTGTATCATGTTGCGTTGCATCCCGCTGCGTTACATTGCAAATGTGCATTCGACAAACGGTAAGTCCATTCTTGGGGCGACCGTGGCAGCTCCTTCCTTCGCCAACTTATCGTGACAGAGGGGTCCGTATTAATAATACGGCATTGTCATGAAGGGAAGGTCAATGTGGAAACAGTGGGCTGAATGACAAGCGCAATTGAATGTATGGCATGTGCGGGCGGCCAATCGCCACAAGCGTCCTTCTGTGACTTCTTACATTGCACCATTGCCGTGTGGCCTCGTGCCACGCAAGGATACCACCGGCTGTAATTATCGCAAGCGTGGGTGCGCCACACGACAGGAAAATGATGGCCGACTGGAGTTCAGGGTGAAGCTCGCGGGGGCCCCGCGCTGGAGACCCTCCTCCCCGACCAGATCCGCCAACAGTCAAAAAGACACCCACCCGCCGCCTGTGGCCGAGGGCACCAGGTGCAGCAGGCGCGTGTTGGGAACATGCTGGGCGTCCAGCCCTCTATCCGTCTGACTACCTACCAGACCACCCCAACCCAACCCGAAGACCCGAATTTGACTCGAATTTCGGGTTGGGGGGGGTACGGACACCATGTGTTTTTTCCACGTTCCCCGACCCCCCCCCCCACTGGAAATGGAGGGCAAATTGAGGCCTTCGGGTTGGGTTGGGGTGGTTTGGTAGGTGGTGACCGTCGGTCCTGTCGCCTCGTGCCTTGAGGCTCCGTCGCCGCCGGTGGAGGAAAACAAAGTGGTGGGGAACATGCTTGGCCGCGGCGCTCACTGCACGCAGCAGCATTTCTGGCCGTCCGACGCCTGGACCAAGGGGGCCTGCACCCTGGTCGCCACCTGTGGGCGCACGAAAACTCAGGCTGAGACGAAGCCAGGTCGAATGCTAAACTCAGGTGAAGATGCATCGAGAATCTCTGAGATCCGGCAGCTCTGCAGGATGTCTCAAGGCAGCTTCAGGACGCTGTGGGAGCGTGCCAGAGCGCTCTGGAACGGCTTTCTCCTCGACCTAGCACCGCCCGAACTGTATTCGTTCTCGCCAGCTGTTACTTCCAAAGTCCGTGCTTGTAATGACTCGGTCTCAGGGGCCCTGGATCTTCTGACGGCCCCGAGGCCCGGAGACGGCCTCCGTCCAGGGCGCCGAAGAAGGCGGAAGGCCTCTGGCGTGCTTCGTGTTCTGGCCGCCTCCGTCCAGGGCGCCGAAGAAGGCGGAAGGCCTCTGACGTGCTTCGTGTTCTGGCCGCGCTTGGGTCCCCCCTGAAGAAGAAGCGTGCAGAGGCCTCGATCCTCGCACCTGCATGGCCGACACCAGAGCCCCTGACTCCAGACACATTGCCACATCCTGGGGGCCCATGGGGAAGGAAGAGGAGGAGGAGGAGGAGGAGGAGGAGGAGGAGGAGGAGGAGGAGGAGGAGGAGGAGGGAAAGGAGGAGGAGGGGGAGGAGGAGGAGGAGGAGGAGGAGGAGCTGCCAGCTTCTGCCGAGCGGCTGCTGCCGGCGGTTTCCTCCGGCCCTCCGCCGAGGAGTGCGGGTCAGCTCTGTGATCCCTCCAAAGAGGAGCTTTTTTTCCTGGAGCGCCCCACTCGTGCACCCAATGCGCTGCGGGCAGTCTGCCTACGATTCTCTTGGCGACCACGGCGATGGCAACGCGTCGATGACGACGACGGCGACGACAACGCAGCCGCCGTCGACAACGCCGAAGAAGACCACGGCGTCGACGACGACAACGATGACGACGACGACGACGGCGGGAAGCCTTGCCCTCGCCGACGCCAGGGTGGCCGAGCAGGCGCGGGTCCGAGGACGTGCCCCAGGTCGCCTCGCCGTCGTCATCGGCGTCGACGTCAACGGCGTCGTCCTCGTCGTCGTCCTCGTCGTCGTCGTCGTCGCCATCGACGCCGCCATCGTCGTCGTCGTCGTCGTCCTCCTCCTCCTCCTCCTCCTCCTCCTCCTCCTACTCCTCGCCGTCGGCATCATCGTCGTCGTCGTCGGCCTCGTCGTCGGCATCATCGGCGTCTTCGTCGGCCTCATCGTCTTCCTCGTTCGCGTCCTCGTGCTTGTCGTCGTTGTTGTCGACATCGTCATCAGAGAAGCGAGACGAAGTGCCGTGGCGGTCTCGGGCAGCATCAAGGACGAGGTCTTCAGGTGGCACGTCTGCCGGATCTTGGGCAGTGAGTCCTGCTCGTCTTCGTCGTCATCCTCCTGTTCCTCGCATGCTCCACCACATACCCCCCGCCCGAGATTGTTTCTTGCTTCTTCCCCTTGTTACGTACATATGACAAATACGAAACTTGTGCCGAGCACGCATGTTACCTGCCCGCTGCCCGCTTCGCGCTCCGTCATCCAAGACTAATTTGAAATAGCCCATAGAAAAAAAAACACTTCAGAGCCAAAGCCTCGGCCAACCAGAAATGATCACAGTACGAAACCGTACCCACGCATGTAGCAGCAACTGCCAATCGCATGCGTACACGGTCGTAAAGTGTAGATGGCAAGCCTCCCACCAGTCTGCCCATCGCCCATCGCCTGTTCGAGACCAAGCATGTGCGCGCGAAATTTCAAGCGACTTTGTCTTCCATGGGAGAAGGGACCTGCCTCACACCGATCCCAATATCTGTGGTCTTCGATCGCGACGTTGGCAGCATGATCAACACCATAGTTGAATTCCCGCTCGTCCCATTCAATGAAGGGCATGGTGTTCAAGCGCAGGCGGACGTCAACGATTTCTCCATGAACCACCCAACACGAAGATAAGAAGGTTGCAATGTTGAGTTCTATTATCGAGCCGTGTCCTGAGCATACCCAATTGAACACTTCATCCTACCTGAGTCGTCACAGGACGATGCCAAGTATTCCAAAGCACTTGCCTCGGGCTTGCGGCAAGAGAACGGGTACGTCATGGCTCCCAGTATAGAGACGCATGCGCTTGAGCGGCGGGGCTGGAAATCGCCAGGAATCTCTGGCAACTCCCACAAGCAAGCCCGCTCAAGAAGCTCTAGTAACAATATCATCCATAACGCTGCGGCATGGCACTGGTGACGTCGAACCCTCCGTCTGGCTCGCCAGACAGCCACGAACACTGACTCCCAGCTGGTAGGCTGATGTCCATAACAACGACGCATAAGTCCCAACTTCCTCAGTTTGCTCTGAATGGTGATCGCTGTCAGTGCGTCTAACCAATACTCGTGTTTGCAGCCGTACACGAAACAACTTGGCCAATCACACTATTACCATATCCCGGGCCAAATCGTAATTATGCGGGCATGTTTCATCCATTGCTCGATGAAGCCTGCAGACCTCGTGTTGTAAGATGACGCGCCCCGTCCTGGCCACCGCCCTGACCGGAGTGCTTCACGTAGAAGTCCACGCTCCCAGCGCTGCGCAGCGCGAAGTGATGCAGATGCCCAATGCCACGTGTTCCCTCCTCCTCATCCACCCTCCTCCTTCTCCTCCTCCACGATGACGAAAAAAACCCGTCAGTACTCGAATCCTGGAGCTCTCCCGAAGGGGAAATCTGGACAGACCTTCGAGGCGGACCCGGTAATGGCGACAAGAGGCCTCCCAGAGTCCCAGACAGGGAGAAGAGCGGTCGAAGCCTTCGATCCCAGAACCTCGATCCCCGAGGAGGACGACGACGGCGGTGGCGGCGACGGCGGCAACGGCGACGGCGTCGACGGCGATGGGGCGACGGCGATGACGACGGCGGCGGCCATTACGACGACGTGCCGCGCGTCGGCGCGGTCCTTGTACGTGCGGCCGCGGCAGGGCAGCCCGAGCGCGTGGAAGCCCCAGCGGCCGCCGGCCTCTGCAGTGGGGCGGCATGGGGGGGGGGGGCATGGGGCACCACGAGCGACCGACGGCCCGCAGAAGGCCCCCAAAGGGCATTCCACCCCGCTGCCCTTCCTAATCCACCCCCTCCGCCTCCTCCTCCCGGCCACGCCGTGCAAGCATTGGGCCGGGGCCCGCGCCGTCCCCGCTGAAAGCTGCACTTGATAGCGGCCCTGGTTCGGTAGTGCAACAACAAGCTTGGAGTCCGAGACTCACCAATGACGATCATGAGATCTCCGGCGTCGATATGCGCGCCCTGACCAAGACCTGTCAATTCAATAGATCGGGGCGGAACGCCGACTCACCTTGATGTTGGAAGAGGGGGTCCACGGCCGACAGAGACTGCCGACGTGGTGCTCGAGCAACCCGCGGGCGCGGCAGCTGCACACGCGCCCTCGCCCGGCAGCGAGAAGTGGGCGACGGAACCACGAAGCCACACTGAGCGTGCTACCCTTAAGTCGGGCCTGCCCCCCTACAGGGGGATTGTCGACGAAACATCAAAAATACCCTAAACATAATTTTAAACAAATCACAAAATAGTCTGGGGACTATTTTTTTATATATTTTTTGACCTTTTGGGTGCATGTTTGGGGTATTTTTAATTTTTCGTCGAAAATCCCCCTGTAGGGGGACACGCCCGACATAATGCTACCCCAACGTGCTGAGCACACCCTCGCAGGGGATGCCTCGGGCACGCGGGGCGCAGGCTGGCATGGCGCGCCAGAGGCCAGGGACAGGAGCAAAGATTATGTCGGGCCTGTCCACCTACAGGGGGATTTTCGACGAAAAATAAAAAATGCGCCCAGAATAATCCAAGAATAATCCACAAATAGTCTGGGGACTATTTTTTGCCATTTTGGTGCATTTTTGAAGTATTTTTTTCTTCGTCGAAAATCACTCTGTAGGGGGACAGGCCCGACTTAAAGCAAAGGCCGTGGACGCCCCGGCCAGCGCCCAGGCGGTCGGGCGGACGGCTCGCAGCGTGGCCGTGGCTGTCCTCGGAGCCCGACCTGCCCAGCGCTCGGCGGCGAAGATGAGAGGGGGAAGAGCCCAGGGGCGGGCATTGCCTGCGCAGGACGAAAGATTTTCCCCCTGAGGTACGAATGGCGATGAGGAGTTCGCGAAGCGACGTCGGCGCCGCCGAACGGACGGTGACCGGACGAGTCGTCTGCAGCAGCCTGGAGGCGAGATACCGTGTGCACTCATGTTGAGTGGGGCCCGCGTGCGCGGAGAGTTGATGGGGAGGCTCGGAGACAGCGCAGGACCCCTCCTGGAACATGGGAAAAACAAAAAACAGAGACCCCCCCCAAAAAAACGAGCCAGCAGCGAGCCGCGCCACCTCGGGCAAAAAAAACGAGCCAGCAGCGAGCCGCGCCACCTCGGGGCGAGAGGCCACGCCGAGCTTTGGCCCCCCCGACCGCTCGGCGCCCTGCGGAAGTCGCGACGGCGGGCCTGCCTGGTGGCCCCTGGAAGCCCACGTCAGGGCCGGAGCCATCGGAACCGGCCCCAGGCGCGAGGCCAGGAGGAGGAGGAGGAGGAGGAGGAGGAGAAGGAGGAGGAGGAGGAGGAGGAGGGAGGAGGAGGAGGAGGAGGAGGAGGAGGAGGAGGAGGAGGAGGAGGAGGAGGAGGAGGACGGAGGAGGATCGAATCGCGGCATGGGATCGGATGGCTGACGGATCGCCCCGAATCGGATCCCAAAATCGGTCGCCGCTCCTGGCCCCGGCGGGTCCTTGCCGGTATAAAACGATCTCGAATCGAATCGAATCGAGATCGCGGGAGCAGGCCCGCAGATCGAGCCACATCGAATCGGATCGTTTGCCAACCTGCCAGAGGCGGGGGTGGGGTCGAGAAACTCCAGGGGCCACGTGTAAACCAATCATCGCGTGGGAGGTCTGGGTTTCTACAGTATCCTGGAGATGCGCGTCAGAAGCAGGCGGCTCCGCATCAGCCCTGGCCCAGATACCAGAGACCGAGTGCACCTGTGGCGTAGGAGCGGGAGGGTGCGCACGAGGCCATGAACGAACTCCCAGTTCAAGGTCGCACCAGTTCGGCTCGCTTCCCCTTCTGGTCCCCTGGAGAGAATACTCTGTGAGCTGCGCCAGGCGCACCAACTCCAGCCCAAGAATGACCGCTCGCATCTGTCTCCTCCGAGGGAAACGGGTCCTGGACCCCAGGGCCTTGGGACCATCATCCTGGACTGTTTCTTGACCGTCCAGGTGCCAGGCGAGGGCCCGGGAGGCCGGAAGACAGTGAAGCACAGGGTGAACTTGCTTCCCGGCGAACGCCTCCCCGTCCCCGACCCACCGCCTCCTCCTGTGCCCCCTGGCCTCCCGCGCGATCTTTGCGATGATCAGGCCGTTCTCGCGGCCCGCGTCGCGGAGGGCATACCGGCACAACTCCGAGCCGTCGGCCGCGTCGACGACCCGGCAGAAGGGCTCGGCGACCTGCTGGAAGGTCTTGTTCTGCGTGTAGATGTTGACCACGAACACGACCTGTTCCACGTTGGGGCCTATCTTGTCCAAGCGCACGTTGATCTGCTCATCGTCGCCTTCGCCCTCTCCCGTCAAGTTGTCGCCCGTATGCTCGATGCCGTGCTGCTCCGACTCCAGCCGGCCGAAGAAGACAGCCTCCAGGTCCAACCCCTCGGCGTCGAGCAGGATCGCCGACACGTCCAGGTCGCACTCGCCCTCGTCGACGTCCCAGCCCAGGCCAACGGTAATCTCACCCATGCCCATGGGGAGGTCTAGCACCGCACCCTTGCCGGGGTGGCGCCCACCCCGGGGCCAGCGCTAACCCGGGCCAACCAAGGCCGCGTCGCGAACCCGTGCCATCCGCACAGTAGCGGAAGCAAGGGATGGGAGGGAGGTCGGCCCCACCCGCCGGGAGGTGTCAACTCATAACCCCATAAATAGACCCCATTAGGCACTGGCCAACCCGATCCTGGGCCAGAATCGGTGAGGTGGTCAGGCCCTGACTGGGCTCGGTGTGGTCAAGTGACGTCCCCTGAACCTGGCCCCCAAGACGGCCAGGGTAAGCCAGAGGGAGAAAAACAACGCAAACACGATGTCGCTTCGACCGTCCCCCACAAACCAAAAAAACAACATTCAGGGGCAGTTTAAAAAAGTGATTCCGAACGCTCTAGTGCGCATTTAGAAAACAAGAGGAAGGGGACGCCCCCTCGACCGCCATCTTGAGGACATCTTGGGTATCTTGGAGCGCTATGTGGCTGTTTTGGATGCCTCTTGGACCGCTCTTGGAGCTCTCTTGGCGCCTTCTGGGGGCGTCTTCAGCTGCCCGGCGCGATCCCAGCGCGCTCCCGGGGCCCCGGGGGCACCCATGGCGCGTCCAGGGGCTGCCTGGGAGCCATCAGGCCTGCCCCCCGGCGTGTGTATATATACATATACACACAAGATTCCATTGGCGCTTCGCGCCTTGCGCTTTGTTCCGGACGCTTCCCTGGCAACGCAATCAGCCACCGCTTGCTTCAGGGACCTCGAGGCCTGGACGGGCGGCGGGCTCATTTTTCTGAGGTCCGTGGTGCCTGCTGACACCGCGTTCGCCCGATGCGCTTGCACGCTTGTGCGCAGGGCTTTCTTCACGCGCGAAGGTCCTTTGAGGAAGAAAGGATCGCCCCCATGACACGCCGAAGAAGTCGCAGTAGCTCCAGACAAATCGATTCCTGTCGCTTCCTGAATGCCTGGAGGGCTCCAGGTACTCAGGATATCTGCGATCGTCAAACTTCGAATCTAGATCTATTGCCTGTCTTCCTCGATCGAAGAATTTAAACCTCGAGCCTCAAGCGTGGAACCAAGATCGTCGGGTCAGCTCGATGTACTTCATAGGATAAAGCCGTCTGGGCGTTTTTGGGGCTCTTTTGGGCCGTCCTGGGGCGCTCTTGGGCCGTCCTGGGGTCTTCTTAGGCCGTCTTGGGGAGCTGGGGCCCTCTAGAAGTCTTCTGAAGCAATCTAGGACCCTCTTGGGGGCCTCCAGTGGCCTTCTTGGGGGGTCTCCCATGGCTTTCGTGGGTCTCTCTTGGGAGCCTTCTGGGGGCATCTTGGACTTCTTGTGGGCAGTCTCGGGGCTCTCTGGGGCAGCCGTGGGGCCCTCTTGGGCCGTCTTCAAGCCCTCTAGGGGGCCTCTTGGGCCGTCTTGGGGGGCGATATCGGGGGCCAATCGGGCCGTCTTGGACGCTGCGAAGAATCAAAAAGCGGAGATGCTAAACATATACACTTCCCAAAGAGAATTAGACGATTTTTGCTTCGTCGGGGCTCTCTTAACGGTCTCTTGGGGCGTCTTGGTGGCCTCTAGGGCCGTCTTCAGACCATCAAGGTTCCTCTTGGAGCGCTCTTGTGCTGTCTTGGGTCTCTCTTGCGCCTCTCTGATGACCCCTCTGATCGCACTGAGTCTGCTCGCAAGGTTCGGCAAGGCACCCTGGGAGGGCCGGAAGGGCCAGCGGACCTTTTCCAAGGGCGTCCAGGGGGCCGCCGAGACGTCCGAAAGGTCGTCCGGGGCGTCCCTGGGGGGGGGGACGGGTTTAGGGGTGGAGGGGGGTCGGGGGGGGTCCCGAGTGATAGAAATAAAAGAATATGAATATAGACATGTCTATATACAAGCAACATACATGCACGCATGTATCATTCACATCGTCCACGTCTCCGAGGAATCTTTTTCACAAGGAACAATTAAGCAAATGATTATTCGGCGGCGAATTCATGGCAGTCGGGATCCGGATGGGGGGGGTGAGGGGGGTCATCACTTGTTAACAGGTTTTGGACACTACTAGAGCGCATGTGTTAAATGTACGTCGATGCTGCGTGTTCTTGGCATACGAAATGGTTGAGCATTGTTGGTGTATGGTGTTGCTGCACGTTCTTGACATGTGCTCGTTATCGCTGTTACTGGTGCCTGGTATCGACGTATGCTTCCGATGTGCAAATGCTAGAGTGGGTTGTGGGAATACGCGACGGATGTATCTTAGTCGTCGTTGGTGTTTGTTTATTGTGTCTGATGCTAAAGAACTATTGCGCTGAGATGCGGTATTGGTGACCAGCATTGATATCTGTTCTGGACGAACGATATTAGAGCATGCTCCTGGTGTATGCTTCCGATGCCTTAGTGGTGACTGATATTGGCTCATGTTCGGTAGTACTGCTGTTGGTGTCTGTTATGGGTGACCGCTTGAAGTTCAAAGTGTTGGTGTATGGCATGGGCGTATGCCATTGGCGTACGTTGCTTGTGTATGGTGTTGGTGGCGCTTCGTGATGGATGGAATTGCTGTGCTGGTGCGTATGGCATGTGATTGCATGGCGGGTGATACTGCTGTGCACGATTGGTGTAAGTTGTTGGTGGTGGCGACCGGTACATAATATTGTTGTTCGGTCTTGGTGCTTGTGCTAGGCTGTTGTTGCTGATTCCTGTTATTGGTGTATGATATCGATGGTAATGAGGGGTACAGTTTCCGATGATATGCTGGGTGCCCGGTCCTAGTGTATGCCAGCGATACCTGATCTGGATGTACGTACAGGGTGTCTGATATTGACACCTAGTACTGACATCGGTGGAGCCTGCATGTGGTTAATACATGTTGTTGGTGTCTAACGTTCGTGGGACGTGTTAATGTGTCTACCTGGTGCATGTTTGGACGTGCGCTGTTTATGCATGTTCTAGGTGTCAGTGGATGGCGTGACGTAGTGACGCCTGGACGGCGCAACTCCGTGGTGGCGTTTTCTATTAGTTACGCCTTGCCTGAATGCTTGGCTATTGTGTCGTTACTGGATTCTCGGTAGTAGTCTTCGTGACCTGACGACTGCGGTATGCACGGCGGGCGGGGCGGGCTACCCAGGAACCGCGCAAAAGCCTTTGGACCTGGCGGTCGCGGTGTGCAGAGCGGGCGAGGTGGAACACCCAGGGACCGCCCGGAGTCTTGGGACCTGGCGGCGCGGGGAAGGCGCGCGGAATACCCAGGGACCACCTGGAGTCTTGGTGCCTGGCGGCCGCGGTAGGGCAGGCGAGGCGGGTCGGGAACATGTTCTGGAAGCTCTAGCAGCCCCTGGTAGGCTTGTTTCCCACCGCCACCACCATAAGTAGGAGGGGGAGGGGGTCCTCCTCCTCCTCCTCTTCTTCCTCCTCCTCCTCCTCCTCCCCCTCCTTCCCTCCTCCAACTTATGGTGGTGGTGGTGGAAAACAGGGGGGATGTTCGGAGGTCCGCGCGGATCTCCTGAATCGACACTGGGCCCCGCGCGACAGGAACGGCGCCAGAGGCGCGGCAAGGGGAACACCTTCGCAACATGATAGGTCAATGCTGTTTCTTCGTACTCTTCTTCTTCTTCTTAGTTCAATTAATAGATGTCTTCTTCTACTAATGGATGTTGTTTACAACGTGGCTTCCCATACGACTGGACCCCTTCCCTGGGAACTCGCTTTGCATCTCCGCTTTTTCATCCTGAATCGTTCTTGAATGGCCACGGGGTCTGGCACGAAAACGGCCAAACAACCTCCGTCGGTGATGCTGTCGCGACGCGAGGATGTCAGGGCCCAAACCACCCAGGGTCAGACAGAGGGGATCGGAGGACACTGGTAACCAGCCTCGAACTTACCCCTATCCCTAAGATGGGCGAACAAAAAGCGAGGACAATCTTAGGGATAGGCCCTCAGAAGCTGAGGGAATCCCTAAGATCGGCATCGAGGTGAGGGGATGCCAAACATAGGGATAAGGCTATGTTTCAAACTGGTGAACCGGCCGACCCCCGTCTCGGAGCGGGGCGAGCTGAGACACCGGCAGATGAAAACGGGCCCTCGGACCCGACCCCTCCTGGGGCCCACGCGCACCATTTTTGTCCGAGCTGCGCCACGCCGTGGCGACGAAGGGCCCCCCCCCGAAGGCCAACTGCTTGAGCAGGGACCGACCGTCCGGCATTCCTATAGTCATACCACGACATGTTCTTAGAACCCAGAAATGTTCTAATAACAAAAACCATGTTCTTAGAACATAACCCGAGGTGTTCAAACAAGACAGACTCCGCCAGAAATGTTCTAAGAACGTTTCGTGGAAACCACAAAAAGTTCTTAGAACATTGTTTGGTAGGGCTATAGGCACGCCGCGACGCTTCGCCACTGCTTGATCCTGGAGGTTTCTCAAAAAGAATCTGGACCAATTTCTGCCGCTAACGCCGGAGGGGCAAGCATGTCCGAGAAACTGGGCCATCTTTCCGACAAGCTGGTCAAGAAACGCTAGGCCAAACTTTTCGGGAGGAGGTTTCTGAATCATACCCTCGACTGTACCGCTGTCTCCCCTCGCCCTCCTCTGAGCGTCAGCGCCGAGCCCCGGTCACGCGTGCCGCCCTGGCCTGGCCTTCTCCATCGCGAACGCGACCTTCTGCCGCTGCGGCGCGCCAGGCACGAACGACCGCACGACCTGCGACAGGAGCGGCAAGATGTCCATGAAGTGCTGCCCGGCCTGCAGTCCGAGACCGGGACCTCCCACGCCGTGGCCAAAATCACGGCTCATGGCTTTTGCAGTGGTTTCGATCTCCAGGGGCCCTTCAAAAATTACTCGGGACGTCCACGAAGTGCCGCCCAGCCTGGGGGCGAGAGAAGGAGGAAAAACTGCATCAACGCATACTTTCGGAGGTCCGCGCGGGTTTCTTGGGTAGGCGTTGTGACCCCCCGGCAGCGCCTCTGGCGCCGCCATTGGCGCGCTAGGCGCGCCAGCGAAGACTGTCTAGCGCAAATCCAAGAAACCCGCGGGGACGTCCACAAGCGTTTGTTAATGTAATGTTTGTCCCCTCGAGAAGGCGCGCCCATAATTATATCGGCATCACCTTCCTCGGGCTCCCCATCACCGTCCCAAGGATGAAGGGGATGGGGCCCTCTTCTCCGACGTCTGCATCTCTCATACCTATGATATAACTACAGAACATAACGCGTCTGTCTGTCTGTCTGGCTGGCTGGCTGGCTGAATGGCTGGCTGTATGTATGTATGCCCGTATGCAGATGTGTATGTATGTATATATAAATATGTGTGTGTACATGTGTACGTATGTATTTATGTATGTAGGTGTGTAGGCAGACACGCACGCACGATCGTAAGTATGTGTGTATGTATGTGTACGCATAGGTGTATACATGTATGTTTGTATGGTTGTATGCATGCATGTATGTATGCATGCGTACCACTATGTACGCACATGTGTGTATGCATGCATGTACGTCTGTATGTATGTATGTATGTATGTATGTATGTATGTATGTATGTACGTATGTATATATGTATGTATGTATGTATGTATGTATGTATGCATGTATGTATGTATGTATGTATATATGTGTGTATGTATGTATGTAGTGTTGCATGCACGCACGTATGCATGCACGTATGTATGTATGCATGTATGTATGTATGTATGTATGTATGTACGTATGTATGTATGTGTGTATGGATGTGTGTATGTACGTATGTACGTACGTACGTACGTACGTACGTGTATGTATGTATGTGTGTATGTATGTATGTATGTATGTATGCATGCATGTGTGCATGTGTATATGCGTGCAGCCATGCGTGCATGCCTGTACATATGCGTGGATGTGCGTATGTGTAATCATGGATGCAGATATGTATGAATGTATGCATATATATAGATACTTATATACATGTTCACATGTGTATGGCTTTATGTGTATAGTTGTGTACTTATCGCATACGTGCATGTATGTATGCATCTATGCATATGAATGTGTGTACGTATATACGTCTGGACGTCTGTATGTGTATAGTCGAGTATGTGTATGGGTGTGTATGTATGTACGTATGCATGTAGGTATATACGCATGTATGTGTTTATGTGTGTATGTATGCATGCATCGGTGTATGCATGTAGGTATGTCTGTATGCAGGTACGATGCATGGAAAAGAGGGACAGGGGGTAGGAGGAGGAACACGCGGGGCATCTTCGCTTCAAACAAGGGGCCCACCACCACAAGATGGTTGCGAACAAACATTGAACAGCCTTCGGACAACAACAACAACAACAACAACAACAACAACAACAACAACAACAACAACAACAATGGTGGTTGCCTCTTGGGGCCCTCCTCGGGTGCGTCTGGGAACCTTCATGGGCCGCCTGGAAGCCTTCGTGGAGCGCCTTAGGAGCTTGGTGGGCCATCTGGAGGCGACCACGGGCGTCCGGGAATGAGGTCGGCGACTCTGAGGTGACTCGGTGCCTGTTTGGGATGTCCTGGAACTGTCTTAGGGCGGCCCTGGGGACCCTTGGGTAATGTGGGCGCCCCTGGGAGGGGGGGGGCTCCGAAACAGTTGTGGGGCGGTTGTTGGTGCTTCTGGGGCTGGTTTGGAGCGTCGGCGAGCGGAAACGGGGGGAGCCCATGGCGGATACAGCGACGCGAAAGCCCAGGAAAGGTACGCAACCCTCCTGCAGCAACGTTGTGATTCACGGGGGCTTCAATGCGGAGGTGGGCGTGCCTGACGAGGACGAGGACACCTGGGAAACTCTTAGGCGCCTCGGGCTTCACATCATGAATGTGCGCGGTCGTCTTGTGAAACGTTGGGCCACCGTGGGGAGACTCATTGTCGCAAATACTTGGTTCGACAAGCAATCCAAGGAACCATTTACTTTTGTGAGGACGGATGGGACACACAATCAACTCGGTCACACCTTGTCAGACCACTGGTTGATAAAAAGGAACTTGGCCCAATCATGTTCGAAACAACCACTGTACTTGAGGTCAGGTCGCGCATCCGTGTCCGCTGTGTTTCCGTGCGCGCGTGGGCCCCGCCCCCCAGAAGAAACGATATCCTAACGACAAGCATACCAGAACCAGACCATACGAGCCCGAGGCATACCGAGACAACGTTGACCCATCTCTGGATTTCAGCGCCACACATCATCTGGCTGCTGCGCCTTGACGGCCCGGAATCGTGCCAGAACGCCATTGTTGGGACTTCGACACAGCGAACCAACACAACTGTTGCACCCGCATCATCCTGAACCATTGGAGAACTTCATTTCTGGTACGTTGGTCATGGGAACCCGCGAAACTCTTGCAACAGTTCAAAGTGTATGTGCGCGGCGCGCAGGCGAAAGCCACATTTTGAAAACGACCCGCCCCTAATCCGTGAAACTCTTGCAAGTTTTGAAAACAAATGTGCGCGGCGCGATGGCGAGAGCCACATTTTTTTAAACGACCCGCCCTCAACATGAAAAACCCTTGTACACTTTGAAAACAAATGAGCGCGGCGCTCAAGCGAATCACATTTTGAAAACGACCCGCCCTCATTCCGTGAAACTCTTGCAAATGTTGAAGACGAGTGTACGCGGCGCGAAGGCGAGAACCACATTTTGAAAACGACACGCCCTCATTCCGTGAAACTCTTGCCAAGTTTGACAACCAATGTGCGCGGCGCGAAGGCGAGAACCACATTTTGAAAACTACCCGCCCTCCAATTGTGACACTGTTGTCACTGTTTAAGCTTCAGAACCATTAGTGGTAGGGAAAGCTCAAGCGAAACGCCCGACCCGCCTAAAAACTAGCCTCGGGGTGCGACAGGGAGGAGTCCTCTATAAGAAGAAGGAGTGGAGGAGGAAGAGAAGAAGGAGGAGGAGGAGAAGGAAGAGAAGGAGGAGGAGGAAGAGAAGGAGGAGGAGGAGGAGGGGGAAGAGAAGGAGGAGGAGGAAGAGAAGAAAGAGGCGGAGGAGAAAAAGGGGGAGGGGGAGGAGGATGAGGGGGAGGAGGGCGGCCGCGCTTTTCACTGGCGGGCGGGCGGAGCAGAGGGGGTGCTCGAGCGGGGGGGAGGTGTCACCTTGGAGCATCTGCTCGTAGTGTTGCTGTAGCACGCGATTGTCAGCGTGTGTCATGGCAGCACGTGCTAATACAATATGGTAGACGATGATAAGCTACGTGCTGAAGCCACACGTTATTGTGGCATGTGTTCGCATGCCCAATGCCACATGAAACTGCACACCATCACGCGCACGTAGTATGACAATATTTTGATTAGTGCACGCTGGTGTATGACTGGCTTTTGAGGTACATGATGATGCATCGCATGTATGTGCGAAGGCCAGCTGACCTTTTGCAAACATATGATGGTGCCAAGTAGGCTGCTGTAAACAGTGATGGTACACTACATGATGCAACAACATATGCTGGTTACACTATAATGCAAATGACGCTGTATAAATTCATTCCCTTTCCCAAGTTGGATGCCCGTGTACTTCGCCCAGCTTATAAAGGGAACATGTGGCAACGCCTGTTGTGTGTGGTCCGCACTGGCGGGTTGCCACATTTTTGGTGTTGGCCCTCCGTTCGGCGCCGTTTGAGGAGTGATCGAGTAATGATTGTTCGCCCCCATGGGCACGCGTTCAACAGAAGTCGCGACGATGTGGACAGAATAATGGTGAAGCCCGCCGCAGAAACCATGCCCGCGAGACTGTCATGAACGAGAGTCTCACAACGGCGTGCTCCAGGCCTTCATTTTGAAGCGCAAGCCAACGCCACCAACAGAAACGGCAGCAAGGGCGGAGTTGAGCAAACAAATAACACGAGAGTTCGGAAGAACAAAAAGATAGGAAGGAGAATGCATGCCATGTTGGAACAACTCAGAATATTGAAGTTCAGACCCAACATGTTACACTACGAATGCAATAGACAAACACGGACGACTAAAATCAGACCTGCACGCTGTGAGACACAATCCTGCTGACTGTATGAGGATCTATCTAATACGATTGGGCGGGCAAAAATGTGACAAAATGATAGGCAGGAACCCGATCCCTCCTTTCAAGATCGAGGAGATAAAGCAGGACATACATGCGCTTAAACGGGGCAAGGCGGACAACAGGGCTGGCATCAATGAGTCGAAAACGCACTGGTAAGCTTAGGTATGTGTTACGCTTCAAGCGTTGCCATATCCCAGGCTTTGGCTCATATCGCATGAGCAAGAGAGCGAGACGAAACATGGGATCTGGAGTAAAGGATAGAAGGGGCATCTTCAATGGAAAAGGTATTTTCCGATCTCAGATACAAGTCGTGCGCCTCGGTGAGGCACAGTCATATATTAGGCCGGGCCCGGCTTGAGCCAGGCGCGGCAGCGGTGCATGCTCGATTTATACCTCGCCTTTAACCTTCTCCGTTTAAAGTCGGAGGTGGAGGAGACGAGCAGGCACCGCACTTCTACATTACGCGGAAAAAACAGTGCTAAGCAGCAGCGGCTGCCTACAAGGCAAGGGCGCGCGAGTAGCCTCGCTACCGGCGAGTTTCCTCGCTACTAGAGCGCACCTGCATGCGGGTTTCCCCGCTAGCTCGGGAGGCAGGGCCGTCCTGAGACGACCTGCCCGCCCTATACGGAGTATGTTTCTTCAGCTCGTGCTTGAAGGATTGCTGGCCGGCCATTACATGTAGGAGCAACGCGCGGTCAATACTACCTTTGGTATGACCATCGGCAGTCATATCCCGCGTGTCACACCATTGAACGCTTTCAACGATTCCGCGCTCCATAATCTGGCGGATCCAGCTAATGTGCCCAAGCAGAGTACATTCTGTGGGCTTCTTCAGATCTTTGCTAGACAAAGACTTGAAGACAGACTCGGCATCAATAGTCAGAGTGACTTTGATACATAGACCACCCATTTCCAATATGTTCTTAAACTGTGTGGGGGTCAATGGTCCCGAGTGTAGCTCGTGGAGCGTTACAATGGTCGGGTAGCAGTCTTCCAAGTTGTGGGCTGCTGCCAGTGTTTCCGCAGAGTAGCTCGAACGCACCTGCAGTCGATGAGACTTGCAGTATGCGTCCACCAAGTGCACGACGGGTTTCCCCGCTTGCGTGTGGCCACGCCTCAGCAGGTTAGCCCCGCGGATACCATAGCCTTTGACTTCGTCGTCTTCATCTCCGTTGAGACGACGATAGCCAGAATCGCTATGCAGGTCGACTTCTCCTGTTGGAGTCATAGCTTGATACACGATATTCTTCGGACCTGCCTGCAGTTTCCTGGTAACCGCGTTTAGTCGTCGTACCTGGATGTTTGTCGGTTCCTGGATACGTTGTAGTGAGACAACATAGACCATCAGCCATACCTGCGTGATCAACGCATAGGCTAGAGCGCCACGAAGACTGACGAACATATCAGAAATCGTCTTTGTCGCTTTGCTCCCAGGATCAGCTCCTGTGAGTTCTGGATGTGTGATAGGACGAAGCTGTTTGATGTATTCGTCCTGATCAAGAGTGACGCTCCCATCATCGGTCTTGTTGTACCGAACGGCACAGTTTGTGTATGTGTGCTTGTTCAGTTTGCACTTCCCAAACGTATCTTCAACACACTTGACATACTTGTCAATAGCCTCTTCCTTCCCAGTCAGATTGATGTCATCAACGTGCTTGGCTGTCAAGAGGTTTGGGCTCATCTCGAACTCTTCGTCGTATGAAGTAGGCTGTAGCCCAAAGCTCCTAGTGATGGACCTGAGCTTCAGCGAGAATGCCCTGGGAGCATCCTTCGTGCCCGTCCCCGGCTTCAGACACCGAAGACAATGCTCTGATTCGTCATATGACTCAAAGCCTGGCAGTGTGCGAAGGACAGCTGCTGACCCAGGTGGTAGTGTGAAGCACACCACACGCTCTTTCTCGCCCGTTGCCGCGGCGAGCTCGCTATAGGTCAGTCCCTTCAAGAAAGCCATGTTGATGTCCAGGGAAGCGATGATCCAAGCTTCGTTGCATGCAGCAGAAATTGCGAGCAGTCTCTGGCTTGACCTCCTTGCCGTGCCAGAGAAGGTTTCGACATCAAAGGCTTCAAGGTCCATGAAGCCACGGAGTACCAAGCGTAACCTGATCGTCCTTTCCATTTCGCCCTTTTCGTTCTTAACAAACTTCCATTTGTATACGTAGCGTGAAGTCATGATGTTAGACGCTTTGCTCAAGTCAGTCATCTGGAAGCATTTGTTGTCAAGCCAAGTCTTCAATTCTGTGTAAAGGGCATTGGAAACTTTGACCGGATTCGCTTGAATGTCGGCCTTCGTGAGTAGATCGTCTTCCTTAACGACCACGGCGCGTTTGGAGGCAGCACTAACGTATACTCGCATAGTTGTGACGCTGCTGTCATCCAACAATCGGCGCTGCTGCTCGGACAGGACGACTTTGGACATGTCTGCTGTGAAGCAGAGCTCGATGTACTTCCCGTGCTCATCGGAATCCAGATCATATGTGCTGTCCGGATCCGTGGAGCACAAAGGAACGTAGTAAGCAGTGTCCATGTCGTAACCTGGCGGGTGACCCCGCTCCGGCAAGTGGCCTTGCACATCTTCACAGGTCGTAGAGACTAATACACACTGTGTGTCTGTCATGTATGTCGGAACTGTATGCATGACTTCTTCTGTGTCAGCTTCAAGGAGTGTTCTGTCATCCATCAGTTCAGCATACCACGACTTTAAGACAAAGGCATCCAGATCTTCTTCTGTTTCCTCTATGATGGTCGGGAGCCGACCATCATTCTCCGCAGGAGGCTGCTCAGGAGCAGCTGCTGGCGGTGACTCGCTTGGTGGTGGACCATCAGCGAGTTCCTCAAACTTAGTGAGGTCTCGGTCGAATCCAGCAGGCGGCTTCTTGGATTTAAGACACTGGATGATGCGTGAGTGTGTAGATCCTGTGATGTCGTAGATGTTCAAGGCAGTGGCATCAGCTTCATAATAGTGAAAGCCAGGGGTCACATCGTTATCATAGTGCACTAGTGTACAGCTGTCTGCATAGGGGGCAGCAGGCAACTTCGTCAGGCTCTTGGCAAGTCGTACAGCAACAACGTTTTCAATACGAAAATAGTTGCGTATGAGGTACTGAAGAGCCAAGTGCACCTTAGGCGAAAGTCGGCTCGCAGCAGTCATCTGCAGCCGGCCATGTTTCGCTGGTAGATATCCGAAAGTCATGGCGGGTTTCCCCGCTGGCAGACCGGCAATAAAGGCCAATACTGTCCGAAGGGCCGTATTGTCCGATCCTATCTCGCGGACCATCAGTGCTTCGATGTACAGCGTATGTCGTGTGTCAGGATACTGTACTCGCACTTCGCGACTGCCGACCTTCACGATGACCTGGCCTCGGTCAGGTTCGTTGCGGATGACCCGGTATGGACCACTCCATCCACCCCAGTCGTCTTTCGTGGTGGTCGGGCGATGATAGTCCACGAGATCTCCCTCTTTGTAGTGAAATTCACCCGTAGCAGTAGTCTTCGTACGGAGAGCCCTGTTCGTCTTGGCAACCGCAGTGGCCTGCGTGATTGCCTCCAGACTAACCCTCCTGATTGTTTCCTCCCTTGAGTGATCTGATGAGTCAGCGGACTGATCATGATCCAAGACAGGGAAATCGGGAAGCATAGCTGGTTGTCTGCCATACAGCGCATTGTACGGAGACACTTCATTGTAGAAGGTAAATGCGTTGCTGGCAAACAAGGCTTCATGTAAAAGACGAGTGAAATTCAGATGAATATTTAATCTATTCAATTCTTCTCCCATCACGTGTATGAGGTGTCGCAGGATGCCGTTCCTAGCTTCGATAGTCGTGGCGTGTTGGCCACGCGCTCGGATACGAAGCTCTGTTCCCTTAGCCTTAAGGATGGCCTTTGCTGCATCGTTATTCAGTGCTCCTTCCCCATCGGAGTATAAGATTTTAGCAGGGCCATGTTGCATCCAAGTTGTATGATAGGCATCGAGAACAGTATGCATGGTTTTATCAGGAATCTCTGTGCCAGCTGCCCAGCGAATACAACGGTCGATGATGTGAAAAACAATATGTTCCTGTTTGTAAAAAGAAAAGATCACATTCGACTTCCTCGTTGAAACGTCCTGGCAGTGACACAGAAGGCATCACCGTGTTGCCTGGTTTGTCCCAGGCTCGACATTCTCTACACGAGTCGCAAATGCCTTTGATCAGACTCAAACGGGTTTCACCCAGACCAACCTTAGTTAGAATCATCCGCATTTTTGGCTCCTTGGCATGAAACCATCTTAAGTGGAGTTTGCGGAGTTCTCGCTGCACTACAGCTGGGTCAAAGCTGCGCAGGTTTCGAAGGCTGAGCTGAACGTCGAAGCGAGTCCAATCAGGGAGCCTTGGCCTTGGCCTCGGCTCTGCTTGAGGCTGCGGCGGTGGTGGAGGATCTCCTCCCTCCATGCGTCCGCGCCTTGCTGCAACTTGTGGCAGTCTGCGGTGATCGTCAGAGCTACCAGCGCCAGAGGTGTTACCATGATCCCCCTCGGCCCTGGTGATGTCATGGCTGCTGGCGCCTGCGGTTGGATCGCCCTCGCCGGGCCGTGGCGGCCTAGGCGCGCGTATGCGCGCTTTCGCGGCCGGCGCCGCTTTTGCGGCTGGCGCCGCTTCTGCGGCTGGAGCCGCTTCCGCGGCTGGCGCCGCAGGAGCGGCTTGCCCCGCTGGGCGCGGCTGGCCAAAGTTATCTGGCAGTTTCCATTTTTCAGCGAATCTACATTGGCCAGATATCTTGGTATGGTGAGGATTGCTCTTCTGGTATTCCTTCTTACAGCTTGGACAGTTCCAATGGTATGGTTCAACATCGTACCATCGACACATCTTCGGATCCCTGCTGTGTCTTGGTGATTGTTTGTAGTTGTTGTCTACGCAGCCAGGACACCCAAGACCGCCAGGTGGTGGTCGCCAGATTTCTCCGTTTGGGTGTCTCCGGATTGTTGGGTCGTCCAAGTCGTAGCCAGCACTGTTTGTTACGAACGCATAACTGCGTTCGCGATTCGCGAATGGATCGCGACCGTAAGCAAACAGATCTTTGGCGATTTGCACCGCGTCAACGATCAATGACTGCATTCTGTAGGTATACTGCGCCGCCCTTGCTAGTTCTTTGTTGCAAGCATTGGCGTGCACATGATTACCTGGACAACGCTTGCCTCTGAAGGGTGCCAACAACTCTTCTTTGTTTGCCATCATCTGTGTTGGCTTGCGGATGTACTGTCCAAACGAATCTTTGAGACCAGTCGTGCACTGATCAATAATCGTTTGGCAAGTGACCTTGCGTCGTGCCAGTTCCTTCCATGGCTGGATCTCATCCACCCACGTGCCCATTGGTTGTTCCCTGAGAAAGAAACGTCTCAGGTCGTCTTGCAATAGAGCGACTGTTCGACAGAACGTGATATGGGGCAGGTCCTCTTTGTGGTGTTTAAGCCACGTGTCATGATTGACCTGTGCATTGAAGTAGGAAGGAAGTCCAGTAGTTCTGCAGCTTGGCTGCAGAATCGTGATCTTGACAAAGCAAGTCTTGAGGTAGTGAAGGACTGCCCTTTGTACTTCCGCGTTTCCAAGGTCAACCATTGATATCTTATCAAGGTTCCCGCCCGACGAGAGTCCTCTCTTGAAGGCTAATATGGATATACCACCCTTGCCCCCACATAATTCAAGCAAGTCCACTTGATTGTTTCTGCCGTAGCATAGTGACTGGACCATCGAGAAGACATCAGCATGTGAGTCAGCGGGTTGCCCCGCCGGTAACATCATGAAGATGTCCTCTGATTCACTGTCCGAGTCCGAGTCATCAAGAGGAACGTCGTTGAAATGTGGAGCAGTCAAGCCCTTTGAGGTCTTCTCCACAGTCGTCGTTACCGTCTTCCACTTTCTTCGGGATTTTCTTCGGTTTGATGCCAGCCTCTTTGTCAGCTTTCTGTTTTCTTTTTGTTTTATCCTGGCATCCGTGGGCAACGCAGTTTCCGCGGAGAGATCCGCTGCGGAGGGATCCGCTGCGGAAGGATCCGCTGTTAAGTCAGGAAATGGCGGAATTTCAGGAAAGTTGGTGGGTCGCGCATGGCAACGCTCAATCGAAGGGGGAGGAGACCGATCGTCATCGACGATCGTCACACGCTTCGGGCGTGGCCTTCGCGACTCACCGTCGCCGTGAAGAACTGGAGCCGGAGGCTCCCAGTATAACCGAGTACTGATGTTTGTAACCCCATCAGGTAATGGAGCTACATAATTGTACCCAGTCGGCTGATCCTGGATTTTGATATCTTGAACGATCTTATTCGTGTGCAGGTCGGTCGTAACTCTACGAACAACATGGTCCCATTGAGGGCCCTTTTGTGGACATTGAACGTAGTGTCTTACCTTGTTGTCAACGCGCGTACACACACTGAGGTGCACCGCGCTCCGCTCATTCCTAATCATGTTGGCTTTATTGAGCTGATCAAGGAAGCGTGCAGTGATGATAACCAAGGTTGTATGCCGGAACTCGGCACGTTGCTGATCTTGGCCATACCAATCCAAAGCATGTTCTTTGCGTGAGCCACAAGTACATCTCCATAAGTTTATCGGTATATGAGGACAAGATGTAGCAACTTGTATATAAGAACCACTGGGATATTTACTGGAGCGGTCAAACTTGATACCGAAATGACAGAGTCTCATTCGTATAATGCTTAGCTTCAAATCGTCGATAACATCTTTGATCGGACCCTGTTTCCAGAAATACCCGGGTGGCCCCAGGATAACAATCTGCATTCTCAGAGCACGCGCTTTGATCAGGAGATTTTGTATACGTTGATAGTGTGGTCCCGCCCTCTTTCCTGGAGTACGAACGTACCAATCAGAGGGTGTGGCCACCCACAACATATTGTAGTCTCCTGCCAACAAATTTCCCAAATACTGTGTTCCAGTTGAAGTCATTACCTCATTATGGGTAATCCGGTCGCATATATATCCACGGGTTCGGAGTTCAGCGCAAGCTGTGCGAATATCTTCGATGACAAGACATTTTGAATGATATTTTTCCTCTCGGGCCTCAGCGCGGCCAACGTATGTAGCGAGGAGGCCGGCATTCGGCTTCTCATCGCAAGCGAGCGCCGCCGGCGCGCCCGCCTGCCCCCGTCAGCGGCGGTTGTGAGACCAAGTTGCCGCTTGGCTCGGAGGCATGCTGTTAGCGGATGACTCCGCAGGCGTTCGCTCGGCGGGTGACCCCGCAGCTGGTGCGGCCACGCTCGCAAACAGAATCGGCGGATTGTTTTCAGAAATGTCAAAGTATTCCGTCCGATCCGTAGCGTGACCCACGATCTCCACGCGGGTTGGCCCCGCAGAGTCCGACGAACCTCCGCCCATGTGGCTTGGTGGTGGTGGCGGCGACGCGGGTGGCCCCGCTGGATCCTCAGGCGTCCATTTGCTCACCGCCTCCTGGACTGCCCAGAAAATCTTGGACTTCAGGGCAGCCTTCATGTGTGGCCCAGTCCCTTCGGGACCCTGTCGGCACTCCCACCAGTTGTTCAGCGTCCTGTTCACGATCAAACGGGTCGTGTCCTCCAGGAGCTGCTTGTCGATGTACGGCTCGACGATGTACGTATCGGTCGTGAAGGTCGCAGACTGTCCCGTCGCGGGTGGCCCCGCTGTTGTTTCAGCGGGTGGCCCCGCACTGACGGGGTCTTCTTCATTCTCCGTCTCGGTGTAGCCATCTCGACTGCTGCGGATCGTGAAGGTGTTCGTGACCGCGTGGCTCTTGGCCCCTTCATACAGCCCGCAGGGAATCGCGAGATGGCCCGAGGGAGTCTTTTTCGCCTTCAGGACCTTGGCGCCTCTTCCCAGCTTCAGGGTGTAGTCACCGCTGGGAAAGATGACCTTCTGGTAGCCAGGTTTCAGCACGATGATCGTGTCACGTGCCTCCATGGCTCCTAGGCCCCAGATGGCCGGGAGATTGGCACCCGAACCTTCTGCGATGTTGGAGGCATACTCCTCGATACGGGGGCTCGCCTCGTTGGCATACTGTACCCCGATCTTGAAGTTGCCCATCTTCCGACATATCGCAGCGCCCTCCCCAACACCATTAATGTAGAGGGTCTTGCTCAGGGTGCAGATGGCAGGTCGGTAGTTGTACCTGGCCATTATCTCCTGGAAGGTCCGCGCCGTGTTGGATCCAATGATGTTCACATTAGAACCAATGTCCAGCATGAACGAGATACAGGGCACACCATCTTCATCAGGAAAGAATGTCCCATTGCGCGCTGCAAGAGCGACCTGTACGCCAGTGTGGTCGTTGGTGTGGTACGTGATCTGTGATCCGAGTGTACCCCTCAATAGGCGCTGTTCAAGAACCCATTGGCTCATGGTCAGCTCGGTGCACCACATCTGATCGTACTGGCGGCGCTCCTCCACAGCAATTGGTTCCTGCTGGAGGACCCAATAGTTTGCAGAGAGCGTGGACATCCATTCGCCTCCTGGTGGCAGCGTGTCTGCATCGTCACGCGCGTAGGTCAGCCCCTCTGCGTCAATCATGAACGTGGTATGAAACTGGGCTGCCTCTGCGCTCTCAGCGCTTGCCCGGCTTCTGGCGCTGACCGGGCTTGCCACTCGAGAGGTCCTGGTTGATCCAGTTGGCCTTCGGATCCCGCCTCCGCTCCTGCCACTCCGCCTGATGTTGGCCTCCATGGTCCTCAGGAAACCTGGGTTTGGAGGTCCGTTTGCGGGTGGCCCCGCTTGGGCGGCGGGAGCCGCTTCAGCGGGTGGCCCCGCAGCTGGGGGCTCCTGCGCTCGGAGCGTGGACAGGATCGGCATCTGAATGCCTTGTTCTGGCGCTGGCCAGGGGTATGCCTGTGCAGCTGGGGCACGTGCGGATGGCTCCGCTGATAGAGCGACTCGAGCCTCCAGTGCCTCCACTGCTTCTCGTAACCGACGCATTTCTCGGGCATCTGCAACCTACCTTTCCTGCTGGCGCGCTTGGTCCGACTCAGCGTCGCGCTGCCCAGCATATGGGAAGTGTGCTATCACTATGCCCGGCCCCCGACATACGGCACAGGGGGCCTCATTTGACGCACCTGGCCGCTGATTGCGGACGTGCTGTTGTGCAACACGGTCCCAGCATATGTCGTGAAAGAAGTGCCCGCACGCCAGTCTCCACACTGTAGTGCCCATCTCGTAGTTGTCCATGCAGATTGGGCACTGAGTGAAGATGTAGTCTGAAATGACTGGAGCAGGCACGTCAGGGCGAGTCCGAGCTTGGCGCTCGAAAGTGGTTTCGCCCTCCCGATATGGCGTCGGTGGTGGCCGTCTGTCTGACCGTTCAGCGGGTGGCCCCGCTTCTGCGGGTGTCCCCGCTTGGGCCTCGCGCTCAATCCTTCTCTGGATCGCGCGTTGTTGGCGCAGCCTGGTGTTGTCCCGAGCCTGCTGCCTGGATGCCAGTATCGCTTGCTGCGTGTTGTGCACGTCGCGGATGTAGTCTGGCATGCTGCCCATAGCGGCTGGCACCGCGAGACCAGCTGGCTGAACTATGGTCTCGGGGTCCGTCGGCGTGGGCATGTAGGCGTAGTGCGGCATAGACTGCGCATCGACCGCTCGTGTAAACTGCAAACGAAACATCTCATTAGCTAGGTTCCGAGTGTATTCGTTCGCAGGTGGCCCCGCAATCATAGGAGTGTTATTCATCTGCGCGTAGTACTCCGGGTACATCGGCGCGTCCATGGCCTGCGCCTCTGCTGGACCGTGATTGTCCCATCCATATATCGGGTGTGATGCTATTCCTGGAATAAACACCTGTCGATATGGATTCGTGGGATCAGCATTTGGAGCATCTTCAGAAGTCCAACTCCAAAGAGGTCGAAAGTCGCCATGATTCGCAACATCTATGTTGCGGTTCCGCAACAGGCTGGGCACTCTATCAGCTTGTTGCTGCAGAAAAGTAGCCTGTGCTCTTAAGTTGGCTGCCCGACGTTCGTAGTCTGAACCTTGCTGTCCGTCAGCGGGTGGCCCCGCTTGAGCGGGTGGCTCCGCAGGCGTTCGCTCGGCGGGTGACCCCGCAGCCACTCCTCCTTCACTACCCCTCGGAGTGCCAAAGGGAGTGGTTGCTTGGAGTGCTGCTGCGAGTGCCGGATTTCCGCGAATCGCCTGGAGTCTTTGCCACAAGCTGTTCTCGCTCGTTTCAGACGGCGGAGTCCGGAACGGCGAGCCACCATCTGAGCCGCCCATAGGGACAAACCTCGCACCTCCAGCCTGCTGCGGAGGGCGTTGTGGCTGTGGTCCTAGGACGCCTGGTGGCCCCGCAGGAGTGCGCAGGTTCCTCTGCTGTGCGTCTTGGATACCTGTATGCACTGCCCACGGGTCAGCACGATATAGCTGATCGGTCAGTCCAGAAACGTCGGCTGGTGTCAGGTAGCTGTTGAGGGCCTGGACCCATGCCTGCTGATCCGGCCTCCAAGGAGATGCTACCGTTGCTACTGGTGTGACCACTTGTTGCCATGAACCATCCGAGGTGTCTGCCGCGGGTGTCCCCGCACCTGCGGGTGGCCCCGCCTCAGGCATGACCTCGTCTTCCTGGGCATTTATCATGAGGACTGTCTGTGTGTCGTACGGTCGTGGAGCAACATCTTGCTCGGTCATGATCAAGTTGAATGGGCGACCGTCCGTCTTAGACCAGCCCTTTAGGTACATGGCGTGATCTTCCATTACACCCAGAGTTTTGTCACATAGTTTAAGTGGCAGGTAATCATCGGTGCGAATCCTGTCTGCGGGTTGGCCCCGCTTCCGCGATTTGTCATACGCCAGCGGATTGCTCCAGGCTTCACCGACCCGATATTTTGCAATGCTCACAATCTGGAGGATATGATCGGGCGGTATGCGGCCGTCGTGGCCCCGTGTCATGACGATGTCATTCGCTGACCTCCATAAGGAAAAGCCGCTGGACAACATCTTGCTGATGCTGCAGAAGATAAGCACCTCTGAGTCAGGACGGATGCCCGATTGAATCCTCGGGTCACCCGGGAGGTAGGGGCAGCCGTGTACGAACTGGCGCCCCCCCTTCCCCTTAGGGTTGTCCTGTGCGAGGCACGAAAGGCCATTATCAAGGATGCCCTTGACATGTTCCCACTGTGTCCCGTGGATGAAGTATACTGGGTCGTCTGGTTCCTTCATCCATGTTGTGATCGGCTTATAGAGCGACTCGGGGCAGTGGATGCCTGGGCTGCTATGGCCGTTCGTGGCTCTGATGAAGTATTGTGGCCTGCGTACCGTTGGTCGGAATCTGGGAGGTAGCTTCATGCTGTCCTCGACGCACTTCATCTGGAGCCTGCCCTTCTGCATACCATGACCGTCGATCATCTCGCAGCAGTTTAGCAACACCCAGTACACGTATGAACAGTGAGGGTTGCCCTTGATCAGCACATCATGCATGTCACGGTAGCCTTTCCACTGATCGTTTTCAGTCCAGTTTGTCAACAAATCGTCAATAACAACCCAGCCATCGTATGGATCGAAAGTGTTGATCTTTTCGAAGTGTCGGCTAAATCCATCCTTCCAATACGGACTATGGCGTAGGGCTGTAGAGAACCATATTGACACCTTGGTCATTTGCCAGTCGCGCGGCAGAGTAGGATCTGTATTAAGCTTCTCCATGACCTTCATGAGCTCTGCCCTGTGCTGCGCGACGCGCAATGGCGGCCTGTCTCGCAACATATGTCCCACGGCTTGTTGTTCACGTTCCCAATCGTTGCGGCACTCGAAGTTACGACGATCAGGACAATTAATGACCTCGTATCGATCTGTATCGTCTCGAGTGACTCGTGGGTTTATGGTGCGCTTCGGGCCTTTGCCTTCAACGCCTTGCCAATATTCAATGGCTCCCAGAGGGATGTTCCTGAGAACAGACATCGCTGGCTGCCAGCGTGCGGGTGGCCCCGCTAATGCAGCTGGCGCCGCTTTAACGGGTGGCCCCGCTAATGCAGCTGGCGCCGCTTTAACGGGTGGCCCCGCAGAACCTGCGGCTGACGAGGCAGCTCCAGCGGATGACTCCGCGCCAGGGTGCGGGTGACCTTGGTCAGCCACTGCATCGTCGGCTAGTTTCTGTCGGTCGCCAAACTCTTTGAGGGCTCTGAAGCGTTCTTCTCTTGAGAGAGTGCCTTCTGCGGGTGTCCCCGCTACTGCAGCTGGCGCCGCTTTAGCGGGTGGCCCCGCAGAGCCCTTGTCCTCCTTAGCTTTGGCGGCTGCTTCTGCCCGCACCGACCTCATCCCAGCTTCAGGCTTCGGCTGCGCTTTCATTCGTGCCGAACCTGGTCGTGGTGCAAGGCGCGGCTGATGCAGAGTTGGAGTCCAGTCACCTCGGAAGGCTGCCTTAGGCTGGTCGCGAACTTCGTCCTTGACATCGCCTTGGGCAGCCGGTGGCATCGGGGTTGATGGTCCAGCAAAAGCCTTCCTCCTCTCCGTCACGGACGGGCCGGTAGGCTCTCCCTGCTCAGGGTCGTCCTTCTTGGCGATCCCTCTGGCCTTCGCACGCCCCTGTGTGCCTTCGGGGCTCTTGGATGGTGCCTCTTCGCAGGAGTCGGTGAAGACGAGGAGTCGGCTTCAGGTCTTGGAGGCGGTCTGCTGCCCTTACCTGGTTGTGGACCAGGAGGGTCCTTAGGAGGGCCTTCTGGCTGGCCATGATCATGGATGATCTGCCTCATCTGGTCGATGTCGGCAGTGCCCTTTATGGCCAGCTTGTACTTGCCATTTTCGTGGCGGTGAATAACCCTTGTGCAGAACCACTTCTGTGCCGAGGAGCTGCAGTACCAGCAGGCGCACCCATCAAGGAATGGATTCTCTGAGCCGTCTTCCGCCGCCCATTCTTCATTCAGTTCGGTTTGGTCAGTACCGGCGGCGGATCCGGCAGCAGATGCAACAGCTATCCAATCTTCGTCCGCGGACCCAGCGGCTGGCGCCGCGTCTGCGGGTGACCCCGCTTCTCCGCTGGATTCTGCGGGTGGCCCCGCCTCTTTATGGAATCGGCGGTTCCACTCCTTGAGGCGATGGTCATTGGGAAGCTGTTCCCAATTTTCCCTGACAGCGTTGGCAACCTCCTCGGTCATAGGGACGCGATCGGCTTCAGTGATGCGCTTTCCTCCTCCAGGGACCTCCTTGTTAGGATCATGGACGTTGCCAGCGTCATCTCCATGAGACCAATTCCACGGGGTCTCACCGTGATGAGGGCTCCTGGAGGGGCGGTCCATTGGACAGCTGCGCATGTGACCTTTGAAGGGCTCGCATTGACATACTTGTTTCCTGTATGTCTTGCGATCGTTGATGATCTCCTGTTTCTTAGCCCTTTTGTCCCAAGCCTCTGGCGTTTTAGTCTTGCCACCCTTGGTACGTATTATCATGCCAGATTCGTCCCTTTTGGTGCAGTACTCCTTAGAATACCAGTGGCGGATCACGTCCATCGAGTAGCCGGGGTACCAATTGATGTACCACTCCGGCACGTACTGAGCGGATACACCTACGGAGTGCTCCGTACTGCACGGGTAGCCCGATGCATCATGTGTAGGGCGTCGTGGAGCTGAACGGCTCCTCCTGCGGGCTGGCCCCGCTGACGCACTGCCACGTTCCATGGGCCTTTCATCTTCATGCTCTGAGTCTCGGGGAGGCGATGGTCGTCTGTCCCTCTTGGCATGGCGCATGTCCTCCGAGTCCTCTGAGCTGTCCTGGACCATGAATACGTGCTGATACGGGCTTCGGAAGTACCCGATGTCGTTTAGCTGCTCCATCGTGAGGTCGTTGAGGTCCATCTGGTCGCAGCCCTGCATGAATACATCCATAGACCAAGCGGGTGGCCCCGCTGCTGCGGCTGGCGTCACTTCGGCGGGTGACCCCGCTAGAGCCTGGAGTGCTGTCAGCATCTGAGGTGCCGACATGTCCGAATCCAGGTATGGACGCAGCCTTGCGGCCCCTGGGCGCGACAGCAGGTCGTTCATGGTTATCTGCTGATGTGCTGGCGCACTCAGGAGCTGGATTGCTTCTGCGACCTGCTCTTGGAGCATGTCCTTATGGTCCTCTTCGGCCTCTTCAGAGTCAGAATAAGCGGGATGGCCCCGCATTTCGTCATCAGCGTCTCCCGCTTCCGAGCCAGCTCGCGGAAGATCTGGCAGCAACGGCGTGCCAATCACCTGCGGTGCCAGCGCGGCGGCGAGCTCCTCCTCGGTCGCCGGGGCGGTCTCAGCTTCGGAGATCTCGTCGTCGGCGGGTGGCCCCGCTGGAAGACCGAACCAGGCATTGAACGCGACCTCGTCGACTTCGTCCCAGCCGTGGAACTCGTCGAAGAGGGTCACCGCGTACTCTTCCAGGGCTACGGTCACTTCAGCGTAGCGGGCCATCACGTAGTACGTGGAGGAGCCCGCGGCGGGAGCCGCTTCTGGATTGACGTAAAACTCGTAGTCAATGTAGTCTATGTCATCCATAAAAGAGTTTTGAGCCAAATGTACGGATCCCTTTCCTTTCCCTTTCGGGCATTGATCGCGCAAATGCTCTGTACTACCGCATGTATGACACTTCATAGTATTGCCAGAAGCGCCCCTAGGGTTGCCCCATCCGCCCTTTTCCCTTACCAGAGGTCCGCCTGTGACCCCGACCTTTGCCTCCGATAAGAACTTCTTCAAAAACTATATCAGTTAAGGACGTGAGGAAAGCAGTAATACCCCTACCATGCATGCGGCGTCTGCGACCCCCTTTGCCACGACCCTTTCCATATCGTTTGAAATGTCGGCGTACTGCACGTCTCACCTTTCTGACTGGTTTCTTCATAAAGCGCCTCCAACGGCGTTTTGATTTGCGATAAGCCATAAAAGCGGCTTCCGCTCTTTGTTGTTCAGAAAGGTGAGTGTCATCCGCTGGATAGTCATTACCAGCAGAGACTATGCCATTGTGCTCATCGTCAGATGAGGTATCTGTGTCAGTGCCAGATTCAAACGGTGAGGGTGGCTGAGACCCTTGAGCGGATGACTCCGCTTGGCCCCAGAGGGTTGTGCCCGAGGGCGGGCTTGCAGTGTAGGCGGCGCCTGGCGAGTAGTTCGACCAGGCGTTCGCCTCAGCTGCCTCTGCCGATGCCTGGCCGGTCTGCCCTAAGAAGGCAGTGGCCTCGTTGGGCATATCGGCTGGGTCAGCCCAGGGACTTGGCTCGCCAGGACCAGCGGGTGACCCCGCAGTCGTGGCGTAGACACCTGCATGTGAGTGGTGCCCTGTGAAGATACCCGCAATGTTGCCAGGAGAGCGCTCGGCAACATGTCCGTAGTTCCTCATCCTGGTCAGCAGCCTGTCATAGTCTGCTTGTGTTCTGGGCATCTGATGATTAAAGGGCTCCAGCAGGTGTTGGGCTCGTGACGCGCCAACGCCTAACGCTCTGAAAAGGATCAGCGTTAGGATCTGAAAGTTGGGGATGACAAAGCCAACAGAGTTAGCCTCGTCACGGGCCATCTCGAATCGAGCTAACACTGAGTCGATTCGCTCGCCCCTTTCGACGCGAAAGTCGATAAGGGCAGTGCCAGAGTTGAGCTGGCGCTCATCTTCCAGATTTTCAAATTTGGTGCTCAATAGGTACAGTATATAAGTAACTGCATCCGTTGGCTGTCCGTTGACAGTTACACCATAGTTGATGATCTGGGAGGGGACCTGCATGGCGATACGACGAGCAAGACCTTGAAGGCCTCGTTGTAGTGCTGCAGCTTGTTGAGGTGGCGTCATATTGCCGCTCGTTACGTTTATCCATGCATGTACTTCGCGAACGTATTCGCGAAAAGGCGTAGTACCGGCAGGGTCCCACGAAGGGCCGGTAGTACGCGTGTCGTCCATCCCCTGCCGCATGTATCCCACAGCACATCCCATTATTACCCATAGAATGCCGAAGATAGTTATCTTAATCCAGTGCATGTGCATTTCGGCTTCGGTGATTGGTTTAGGCTGTGGTTTGTCAGGCTCTGGCGTAGTAGCCGTGAGGCGCCTGACTGGCACGGGATGCAGGTGGCCCCGCTGCGGGTAGCCCCGCAGGGTGACCACGTTCTCGATCGAGTTGCCGATTGGCATCTGGTGGAAGTCGAGAGTGAAGTAGCGCAGTGAAGTAGGAGAGAGCGTCTCGAGTTCGCGGGTTGCCCCGCTAGCTCGATCGCGGACTGGCTCCGCTCCTCGCAGAGCCGGCGCAACATGGTATTCCACCGTAGTAGTAGTCCACCAAGTTGTGCCGTGGATTACAGGAATCAGAGCGAGAGCCAGCCACACGAGAGTGTAGCCAGCTCCGCTACCAAGTCGAAAACAAGCTGGTAAGCTTAGGTATGTGTTACGCTTCAAGCGTTGCCATATCCCAGGCTTTGGCTCATATCGCATGAGCAAGAGAGCGAGACGAAGCATGGGATCTGGAGTAAAGGATAGAAGGGGCATCTTCAATGGAAAAGGTATTTTCCGATCTCAGATACAAGTCGTGCGCCTCGGTGAGGCACAGTCACATATTAGGCCGGGCCCGGCTTGAGCCAGGCACGGCAGCGGTGCATGCTCGATAAATACCTCGCCTTTAACCTTCTCCGTTTAAAGTGCTGCAGGGGTCCCCAGGGGGGTCTCGGGGGGGGGGTCCAGGAGGGGGGTCAGATACGACGCCGGAGCCCAAAATAGCTTCAAGACGGGCCAAGAGTGCCCCAAGAGGCTCCAAGAGACAGTCCAAGATCGGGGAGACGTAAGACCCGGGTACGGGGGACTCGGAAATCAAAAAGAGGTCGTCAAAAAAATGACGAGGCCTCCCGCTGCAGACATCCCACGAAACTCCTCCTCGTCAAAATCCGAGGCGCGGTCGTCAAAAAACGATGGCGAACCCGAGTCCTGGCAAACCTGGGTCTTACGCTCCCCCGACAAGAGAACCCCGAATCGCCGAACGATCTGTCCAAGATGCCTTGACGGTCTCCAGGCTGCCCAAGAGGCCTGCAAAGCGCCCCAAGAGGCCTCCAGGAGCTTTCCCACGAGAGCCCCAAGAGGCAACATTAATGGATTTCCCATACGTTTTTGAAAGATTTTGGCGTTCTTGCCTCTTCCGCTTCCCGACGCGCCAAGACGGCCCAAGAGGCCCCCAAGATCGCCCCGAGACGACCCAAGAGCCCCAAGAGGGTCCCCAAACGGCCGAAGAGGGCCCCAAGACGGCCCAAGGCGCCTCCAAGACGGCCCAAGAGGCCCCCAAGACGGCTCCAGGAGAGCGCCCAGACGGGGGACCCGAACGGACATTTCGAGCCCTCAGCCCCAAGAGGCCCACAAGAGGCCCCGAAAAAGCCCCAAGAGGCCCCAAGAGGCTCCCAAGGGGCCCCCAAACTGCCCCCCAGAGGCCTTCGAGAACGCTCGGAAGAGACCCCAAGAAGCACCCCTGAGGACTCAACCCACATCAGCGTCGTCGTCGCTAGCGCCGCCGCCGCCGTCGTCGTTCGTTCCCCTTCAGGGACGGGTCCCAGAGCTCAAAGAGGCCTCTGGACGAGCGAAGATTTCCCCGAGACGCCTTCAAGACAGTTCAAGAAAACGTTGAATCACCGAATGATCTGTACAAGACGCCTTCGCAGCCTCTGGACGGCCCCATAGGCCTGCAAGACGGCGCAACATGCCTCCAGGCGCTATCCCACGAAAGCCCAAACAAGAAAAATCCTTTGATGATCGTCCGTTTTCCACAGATTCTTGCATTATCATTTCTTTCGCTCCTCGAAGATCCCAGACAACCCCACAGGCCCCCAAGATCGCCCCGAGACGCCCCAAGAAGCCTCCAACAGAGTCCTAAACTTCCTCCACCTCCCACTCATCATCCTCCTCCCCCTGCCCCCCCCCTCGTTTTGGTCTTCGTCGATCTCAGGGTCGGCCGCACCGCCCGTCAGACCTTCGCAATAGTCTGATAATATTCTAAAAATACCCCAAAACATAGTCCCTGAGCATTTTTTGACGATTTTTGACTATCCCTCCTGTGGAGGGACAGGCCCGACTTAAATTTGGTTCAATGATTCTGGGCAACTTTTGGGGGGGCTTCGGGGCCCAATCACCGACCGGCTCCCCTCGCCCGGGGTCCTGGCTGTCGGAGGTTGGGGGGGTGAGATCGCAGCGGAACGGAGAGTTACAGTCAACCCACAAAGTAAGGATGGGCAGCCTTCCCAAGGGTATCCTTGCATCCTTGCCTCCTCGGCCCATCCTTCGCCGCTGTCGCTGGCCGCACCCATCTCGAAAAACTTCGAAATGGGCGTCCAAGGCCCTTGCATCCGCATCGCGCACCCTTACTATACTGCTTCACTGTACCCCCCACCTGGAAATCGGCCCCGGCGTCGTGCCCGTGTCGCGCGCGCGGGGGAGGCGAGGCTGCGCCGGCGCAGGCATGGTGCCGCCGTGGCTATCGGGCCGTGGAGCCGCTGGACCGTCCCCTCCCCCCTGGTGGGCGCGCGGGTGCCCCGGGGGCGCCCCGCCGGGGGGGGCGGGGGCACCCCGTCGGCGGCGCGGGGTGCCCCGTCGGCGGCGAGGGGTGCCCCGACGATGGCTCGGGGTGTCCCGCCGTGGCGTCCCGATGGTAGCTCGTGAAATCAGTTGTGAGATCGATAGTGAGATCGATTGCGTGATCGCGGTCGTGAGTTCGATCGTGAGATCGACAGAGAGATCGATAATGAGATCGATAGTGAAATCGGCCGCGGCGCCGCTCACGGAAAACGCCCGCTCTAGGCGCCAAGGCCCAAGAGGCTCCGGCCGTAACCATTTTGGCGCAAGCCTCCGGCTCTAGGCGCGTGGTTCCCGCGCTGGGATGGGACGAACCACGCGCCGCGCGGGGTGGATTGGGCGAACCACGTGCAGGAGCGGGCAGCCTGAGGTTCGAGTGCAGCGATGTCCGGGTCTCATGATCTTCACGGCCTCGCCCCAGCGGTGACCCTGCCTTCGGGGCCGCGTGAATGGGATGAGCGCGGGCGCCGGGCGCAGCGCCGGGAGGCGTGCACTGCGGCGGCCACGCGGAGAGGGGATTCCGGCGCGGCGGCGGGGCACTTCGCCAGGGCGCCTCGCGCCGGACCCGAGAGGGCCTATGGGAGCGGAGCGCGCGGCCGCGCCGCGTGCACTCGAAGGCGCACGCGCCCGATGCCCTGGCAGCAGGAGGCCCCGTGGGCGCCGGCGCGCCGGGCGAGCCTCGCATCCCGTGGCCGAGCGAGCCGCTCGGCGTCGACCTGTCGGCTGCCCACGGGCGGCGCGGCCTGCGCCCCGGTGCTGGAGGGGCCGCTCCGCGCCTCCTCGGAGCCAGTCCTTCGGCGCGCGCCAAGCAGCGCTGCGGATGCGCCTCCGGCGGGCGCGCTCGGGGGTCGCGTCGCCGGGTTCTGCTGGTGCGTCGGGCGCCGCCGTCGGCCCGAGAAGCTTGCGATGCCGCCGTCGGGCGACCAGCCGTGGCGCCCCGCGGTCGAGGCGCTTGCGATTCCGCATGCCTGGGCTATCTAGCCCAGGCAATGAGTCTTGGGCCGCCTGTTTCCGCGCGGCATGGCTTGCAGACAAAAAGGGTGCGATTCGTCATTGCGAACATCGTCGCCGACACTGCGAATTGCCTTCCATAGTGGCCCAGCGAAACTCGCGACCGTAATGGACGTCGTGGGCGCATTTGTTTGGCCTGCTGGCGTTCCGATGGTGTCGCGATATGGTCCTGCTGGTGTCTCGTTCGTACTGAACGCCTTTCGACAGCGCGATCGAAAGTGAGATCGATAGCGAGGTCGACGGTGAGATCGATGGTGGAATCGATAGGGCGGTCAATGGTGAGATCGATGATGTAATCGATGGTGGGATCGACAGCGCGGTCGGCAGTTAGATCGACGGCGAGATGTCCCGGCGGCACCCACGCGGCGCCCCAGTTCTTGCGCCGTCGTTACCAAGGCGATCGTCGGAGGCGATGGGGGCGAGCTCGCAGTGGAACGGAGAGCTCCCCGCCGGCGGCCTGGTCGGGGGCGCCCCGTCGGTGGCGTGCGGGTGCCCCGTCGGTGGCGCGGGGTGCCGCGACGGTGGCCAGGGGGTGTCCCGCCGTGGTGTCCAGAGGGTGACTCGTGAGACCTGCTGAGGGATCGATAATGAGATCGGTTGCGTGGTCGGTGCTTCTATCAAGACATCGGTAGCGCGATCGATGGTGAGATCGATAGCGAGATCGATCACATCGGATCGTTGGTGATGTCCCGCCGCTGCTGGGGGAGCCCCATCGTGGTGTCCCGATGGTGTCTCGTAAGATCGATTGGGAAATCGGTAGCGGGAATGAAGGTTAGATCGAATGGCAGTGAGGTCGACAGTGAGAGCGATAGTGAGATCAACAATGGAGTCGATAGTGAGAACAATAAAAAAGATCGACTGTTAGACCGATCGTGAGATCGACAAGGAGATCGACAGCGAAGTGTCCCCGTTGTCCCCACGTGGTGTCCCAGGCGCCTTGCGTCGAAGTTTCCTGCGCCATCGTCACCATCACGATCGTAATTGCAGTCAAGATTTGCGTTGCCACTGCTACCGTTTACATCGCCGTGGCCGTTCCCGCTCTGACCGCGCCGCCGCAAACGTGCCGCGCCGTTGGCGGTCGCGGCTGCCAGGCCCGCGTCTGCTCGCGCAACCGCTCGCGCAGGCGGGCGCACGGGCGCCATGGCAGCAGAAGCGTATCTTCTGGAGCACCGCGCCAAGAGGACTTCGTGGCACACCGCGAGGCACAACCATGCAGGCGCCCAAAATGCCACGGCGGCCATACAGCGCAGGCCATAGGAAGTCCAAGGGACTCTCGGCGCCGGGCCCTGCCGCGGCCGACGCGCTCCTCTGCCAGCGGCTGATGGCCCGCGTCTCGTCGTGCGCGGCGCGGGCAGAAGAGAAGATGAAGCGTCTGAACTGTCATGTTTCCGCGCGTTTGCCGCTCTCATCAGTGCGCCCCCGTCAGACGGCCTGCTTCGCCCAATGCGCTAGGCGATCCCTCCAGCCCAACAAGGCTGGCGCATCTGCCCAACGCCGACCTGGGGCACCAGGCGCTGCCCTTGCACATCCCGGCGCGACTGCAGATTACAGCCGCGGAGGCCGCGACGCCAGACGCGGAAGCGCGCGTGGCTGATCTCGCGCGCCAGCGTCTGTTCGCGCATGGCGGAAAGTTCGACCCGCCGCGCATCAGAATCTTAAATATGGGGCTCGCACCACACGACGAGCGCGTGCACTGCATGTTCAATAAGCTCCTGCCGCCTGGGGGTCTTCAGACTTTCATCGCGAATGCCTCCGAATTATGTTGCAACCATAGAGGCACGAAAGGTGCGACCATCATATTGGCGAAAGGCGAGAGCGCGCGAGAGGCAGGTTCGGAGGTCATGGCACCAGGCTCTGCCAGTGCGTCGGCCACCGCCGTCGGCTCGGGAGCCGCGGCCGCGCCTTCGGCTGGGGAGTGGCGCCGGGCGGACACCAGGCAGGCGGAGTGGTGGAGCTGGCAGCACGCATGGGAACGGGGCTGGAAGGAAAAGGATTGGGGGCAGCTGCGCGGCCGAAGGCATGTGGCGGAGAAGTTTGTCCGGCGGATCTGCCGATGGCCGGGGCGGCCAGAGCGATCATGGTCGGGCCGCCGCGGATCAGCCGCCGGAGCTGCCGCCGTCGCCCTCGCCGCCGCGCGAGGACATCATCGAGAAACTCTCCGACAGAAGGCAGCTGCGGGAGGGACCAGCCGTGGCGACACACGGTCCGGGGGCTCGCGATTCCGCTCGCCCAGGCGGGGGTGCCGCGTGGCGCGGCGCCCGGGTCTGCTTCCCGGCCAGCGCCGCACAGAGCGATGCTGTGGAGAATGCCTGGGGGGGTCTTGCTTGATTCTCCATGCATGGAGCGCGCCGCCTCCCACGCCTCGGCGCCGAATGGCTCCAAGCATTGCCAGTGCGCAGTGTTGGCAGCTCCATGGGCGGGCCATTATGCATTTGCACCATCAGCGTCATCGGGCATCGTCGCCGTCTCGTGAGCGCAACGCTTCACACCGTCGCCATCAAAGTTATCGCAGTTGCCGCCAGTGGGCTTTTCCTCACCCGACCTCCTTATCACCCGAAGGGTTGTCATACAGGTATCCGAACTGGGCGGCGAGATGAGCCGAAGGCCACTAGACACACGCCCTGCCGCACCTCCGGTCGCACGCGCCGGAGCCTCAGCGCGATCTCGCGGCGGGCCCTCCGCGCGTGGTGCTCCGAGACCTCGCCGCCGCTGAAGATCGGGGAGGCGCAAGGCGCGGGCTCTCCGGGCGCTCGGGTTGGCGGCGCGCCCAAGGGGGGTGGGGGGAGGGGGGAAGGCCTTTTAGAAGGAGGCTGCTTCTTAGAAGGCGCTGACCCTGCATCCACAGATGAGGCCTAGGCCTTCTAGGAAGCAGTGGTGCTTTGCGAGAAGCCCTTCCTCCTCCCCCTATACCCCCCTCTGCTCGGGGCACTCGGGTTGGCCTGACAAGGCCGGCAAGAAAACGGGGAGACCCCATCTGAGACTTGACGCGAGCTCCCGCTGCAGGCCTCCCACGAGAAGTGGGCCGTGGAAATCCAGGGGAAACCAAAAAAGACACCGATATCGCTGCTTCCTCAACCTCTTCCTGGGTACGCTCTGACCAGAATCGCGAGGCGAAACCAGCGGTGGCATGTGTGCCTCCCAGGAGGCCCAAGACGGGGAAAACGAGAGAGGTATGAAAACCCAGAGGTCCGATGTCGTGATTTTTTGAATGCGGGGTCCCCAGAGATCTCGACTCCTTCCCCGGAGCCGGTTTTTTATCCTGAATCGTTTTTGGACGGTCCCGTGGCCTGGCGAGGGCCCCTAGAGGCCGAAAACTGAACAAAAACCTCCGCCTTGTTTTTTTTTGTCCAGACGTTGGACCTCTGGGTACCTCTCCTCCTCTGCGTGGCAGCCGGGAAGGCGGGCCCGTCAGACAACGCGGGCAAAACCGAGGCTCCAGCGGGCCCGAGCCTCAGCGCGTCCCCCGAGAAGAGGCGGCCGCCCGTGAGCCCGCAGTCGTCGTGCCTGACGTGGTCGTGGGCGTCTCCGAGGGCGAAGACCGGGGGTGGCTGAAGGTGCCCCTGGCCCAAGGGAGGAGGAGGAGGAGGAGGAGGAGGAGGAGGAGGAGGAGGAGGAGGAGGAGGAGGAGGAGGAGGAGGGCGGAGGAGGAGGAGGAGGGCGGAGGATGAGGAGGAGGAGGAGGAGGAGGCTGAGGAGGAGCCGGAGGAGGAGTGCCCCCAGCTTGCCGCTCCATTTGGGAGCCCATGGGGGCCTCCTGGGCCTCGTGAGAGGTGCTCTGGAGGCCGCCTGGGCCACCCCAGGGATCCTGGGGGGCACCTTGGGCCAGGGGCCCTTCCGGCAACACCCGAGAGGAGGCCGCCGCCGACGGGCCGGCCCGCTCCGTCGCAGGCGACGTTGTCGCCGCAGTCCTGCAGGCACCTCGGGCGCTGCTCGATGCCGTGATCACTACGCTGTCCCGGTTAACTGGCACGAGACCGCAACCATTGGGGAAAAAAGATAGCGGCATCGTCCCAACTGACACTCACCACCATCACGCCCGCGGCTCGGCCACGCCAACACAGAGGTATCCCAGGGGCGGTGTGTTGCCCCAGTAAGGGGGAGCATCCCACCGTGCGTAGCAGCCAAGTCACAGCAGAGACGCGGGACGCTCGATGCCATGATCAGTGGAATCGGCGGCAAGCATGGGGGAAAGCGAGTGGGCAGGCCTTCTTAGAAGGCGGCGGCGGCGGGGCTTCTCAGTGAAGCCCTGGCGCCTTCGGAGAAGCCGGCTCTGTCTTCGGAAAAAAGCTCAGAAGGCTTCTGATACGGAGCAAAGGCTTCTGAGAAGCCCCGCCCCCTCTCACTTCCCCCCGGGCTCGCCGCCAAGGAATGCCAGAATTTTCCTGGACGCACCCGACCAGATCGGTCGCTACCGATTTGGCTTCAAATTCTGGTATCGGTCGCGACCGCTTTGCCTCAAAATCGGTCGCGACCGACTTTGGAAACGGTCGAGTCGCGACCACGTTGGAGTGAACGATCGATCGCTACCGATCGCGACCGAACAAATCTGGTATCCAATGATCTTGGTGGGGGGGGGCGATGAATGGCGGGGGCGACGAAACGTGCACCTTTCGTGCACGAAGGGCGCACCTCTCTTCTTCTTCTTCTTCTTCTTCTTCTTCTTATTCTTCCTCTTATTATTTTTCTTCTTCTTATTATTATTACTATTATTGTTATTATTATTTCTCTTCATATGATTATGTTGATTATTATTGTTCTTCTTCGCAAGCACTTACACACACATACACACACACGCGCGCGCACGCGCACGCGCACGCGCATCCGCACCCGCACACTCACACGCACACGCACACGCTCGCCCACTCGAATAGCCGGGGACGCGCGGCGTACAAAGTTTAGGTCGGGCATGTCCCCCTACAGGGGGATTTTGGATGAAACGCAAAAAATACTCAAACAGATTCGAAACTCACCCAAACTACATACTCAACGCAAACGTCCCATGACTATGTTTGACTGTTTGGGAATTTTCCTCCTGTAGAGGGACAGGCCCGACTCAATACCAAGTAGGCAACACGAGATGTGAGACAAGGAAGAGGGCGGCCGCCGAAACCAGGCGGGGATACGGGGGGCACGCACACCCCGTCCATCGCCCCCCCCCTTACGCAATGCCCGGGGCACCAGAGGCAGAACGCGCGCCGGCAGTCGGGGCGCGTGCACCAGACCGCGTCGCACCCCCTGTCCTCGTCAATCAGGAAGGGCGCACGGCAGGACAGGCTGGCGACGCGCACCAGACGGGCGGGGCGAGGGGCCTTCAAGCCTTCGAGGGAGGACAGGGGGGCATCTCCGGAGCCCACCCACATTGTCAGAAGCCTCCTTCGAAGCCCCCAGACCGTTTCTACGGTCTGAACTTTTGCTTGGCGTGTCGCCACGGCGACCCCGGCGACACGCTATGCCCTGCGAGCGGATAGCTTGTCGCTCCGCTCCGCGGGGCGGGAGACTCAGGAAGGCTCGAGACGCTTTTTTAGCCTGGGGACAGGGAATTGGATAGCGTGTCGCGCCGAAGCGTGGTGGGCCAGAACCGGCAGAGCGACACGCTATCCAAAAGCTCCCGACAGCAAGGCCTTCGAGGAGAATATGGGATTCTTCGGAGCCCACGCACGATGTAAGAAGCCTTCTTCGAAGTCCCCAGACCCTCCTAAGAAGCACCCTGCCTTCCCAGACATCCAACGTCGCGATTTACTCGCAGTGCGGCCCCCCAGAGGCCTGCCTTCCCGCGGACTAGTTTTGCATCCCGAATTGTTTTGAGCGGCTCCGGGAGCCCGGCAAAAGCCCCGGAAGGCGGGAGATAAAAAATCACGGATCCGTACAATGGATTTTGTTCACGCTTGATGTTTTCGCCCGGCTCCCGGCCCCGGGACCATCACGAATCGATCCGGCTCGAAACATGCAGCAGAACAATGTTGCCTAGAGCTCCAGGCACGATTTCATCGCGATGCTGCAATGTTGCGCTATACGTCGGATCTCAGGGAAGCCCCCACGCCGTGATTTTCGAAACGGCCCGAGGGTGCCAACTTGGGAGGCCAACCGGCACGACCCGCCCACGGCATCCACGACGGGAGGTGTCTCGCAGTTCCTGGCCTCTGGGTGCCCATATGCTGGGCCCCGTGGCCGTCGAACAACTGCACGGGATGGAACGCCAGCCCCCAGAAAGGGGCCAAGACCTCCCTGAGGGGGCCCGAGAGCCGACACTGCGCATACAACTACAACCTCGTGCACATTCGCGACCGGAGCCCTGGACCTCCTCGCGCCGCTGCGTTCCTCGAGTCGGATCGGTCCGCTGCGGCCCCGGGGCCCGAAGCCCGCCGAAAACGCCTGGAGTGAAGTTCTCGCACCGCCCCGACCTCAAGGGACTTCTGGGGAGCCACGCCGCGACAAGAAGGCGACGCCGGGTCTCTGGCGCGAGCGCCGCCAGATGGGCACCGCAGCACGAGCAGCTCCTGCAGCTGCCGCACCAGCCTCCGCACCGCCGCCTCCGCGCCCTCCACGCCCTCCTCCGTCGCCGGCCCGCCCTCAGCGCGCTCGGCCTCGGAGGCGCGGGCGGCCGCGGCGAGCGCCGCCTCCAGCGTGCCGCGCGCCTGAGAGGCAACGTGAGGGGGGGACTGGCTCTGGGCGGGGACACCTCGACCTGGAGTCAGCGATGCATCGCCGATACACTGGCGATGGACCCCCGCTGGCGAGTCCGCACGTTCGTGGGCGGGTGGGCCATCGGGCCCCTACATCGGCGATGCCCTGAGATCCGACGCTGCAAAAAACATCTCACATCGCAGAACATCAGGACCCAATCCCTGGACCCCATCTTTCTGCGTCAAGTTCCAAGCCAGATCAATATATATATATATATATATATATGATATTATGTGTGTGTGTGAGTGTCCCGGGGCCCGAAGCCAGGCGAAAACGCTGGTGTGCAAAAACTGCGGCGCCGGGATCCCAGGGCAGGTGGGCAATTGGGCCCGCTGCGTCCCCCTCTGACGTTGCCCCGGAGCGCCAGCAGCGGCAGAACGCCGGCGACGCCGGCGGCGCCCAGGGGCGGCGCGCTGGCGCAGGCGGGGCAACCGCGCACGCGCGCCAGCAGCCGCGTGGAGGGAAAGGAAGCGACGACCACGACCAGGGGGCCAGAAAACAAACACGACACCGATCCACCTGCGGCCCCCACGGGGCTCAGCGCATACCAGGAAATCTGGCGTGGGATTCTGCTTGGTGTACGCTACGCCCCCCATGTGCCGCAGCGCAGCATGAAGGGGCCGAGGGGAGGGCGGGGTGGTGTCGTTTGTTCTTTGGTCGAGGTACCCAAACTGATCTTTTCGTGGGAGCTTCCCTGTCCGGCGCGCGCAGTTTCGCGTGACGCCGTGTTGCGTGGAAGCGCTGGCCCGATTAGGGGAACTCTCGCGAAGTCGTCCCAGGAGTTTGCCTCGCCATGCCCGAGCCCGAGCCCGAACCCGAGCGAGCGCGGAAACGTATCTTCGTCGTGGTCGCCGCGTCTGCTCCCTCGACTGCGGCACGGAGCCGGCTCCGCCGCACTCGTGCAGGCCCCACTGGCTGGCGACCCACTGGTCGAGGCACTCGCCGTCCGCGTGGAGCAGGTGCTCGCCGCAGGTGCACTCGAAGCGCTCGCGCGGTGTCACCGCGCCGCCACAGAGCAGGCAGCTGCCGGGCTCGCCGGGCGGCATGCCGCGCGCCTGGGCCCGCTCGAGAGCGGTGTGTCGCGTCTCCCCGCCGCATCGCCACAGAACCGCCATCTATCCCCTCCTTCTCCCGCCCTCGCCCCTCCCCCTCCTCCTCTCTCTCTCTCTCTTTCTCTCTCGCTCTCTCTCTCTCTCTCTCTATGTATCTCTCTCTCTCTCTTTATTTGTGTTCTCTCTCTCTCTCTCTCTCTCTTATTTATATATATATGTATGTATCTGCAAATTTCCATAGTGTAGATCATACTTGTGTATATCTCTCTCTGCCTCTCTGCACTTGCAAAACGTCCCTGTGGGTGGTAGGAGCACCCTTGAAGGGGATGAGTGCAGCGTTCGGATTGCGATTGGTCGATCGGAAATATCTCACTGTGTACGATATACATGTAGACTGGTAGATACGCATAACAAAACTTTATATATATATATATATAGAGAAAGAGAGATCGAGTTGCATCACGGTGTAGCAATCGGTCCTACTATACATCATGCTTCTTCTGTCTAGAAGTCTGTCAGTCTATATCTATATATATATATGTGTATACAAACAAACACCATGCCCGCCTCTACCTATAAAAGAGCATTGCTCTTTTCACATGCGCTTGGGCACACTTCAACCAGATTAGCATTACGACATTGCTGCACTCGGGATATGAGGGTCTCTGTATGGGTATATGTGTATACACATGCTTATGTTTCTTACGTATACGAATGCGAATTGGCATTTGGAGGGAGAAGACGGAATGAACCCAGTACGGAAATCGGAAGTCGGAAATCTCTTTGAATCTTGCCTTTCGCCATCACGGAGACATTCGTGTATCAGATCACTCGAGGCTTGCTACAGCTCCCCTACTGCTACCGACGCTGCAGAACCATGGGCGCGCAGGTCTGCGCTCTGCGCCAGGAGGGAAAGTCGCTGGACACACGCTTCCGGGACAGCTTCTGCGTCCGAGTGGTCATCCGCCCCCAGCAAGCCTCCAACAGCAGACCCCGCTCGCCCCAAGTGTCTGACGTAGAAATTCAAGTACGGGATGCCTTGCTGCGTACGTCCATGAACGATTTTCAGCTCGATCAAACCAAAACGATCCCATTCTGCAGTCGCGTTGACAGCAACTTGCGAGTCGTAGTGGAGCCCTCCTGGTTGCTTCGCCTCTGCCCATGCACCTGTGACGTTCAAGCTCTGGAAATACATATCCGAGCATTGCCCACCCAGTCGGCGTGCCTCAGCCTCCACACGAAGCAATGTGCTCTTGTCGGGCTCCCCGCGGGGGATGTGTATCAGAACATGCCTGCCAGGCTTCATCACGTCGAACCGCTCACCATAAATGTTCTGCAGATGGGGATCGCCGGTGGCAGCTATCGCGCCCGAGGAGGGGCTCGCGGAAGCCGACGACGTCGGGCTGGGCACAGCGGCGCAGATCAATGAAGCGCTGGGAAGAGTGCTCGCGGTGTACCAGTACCAGCTGTTGCCCCATGCGCCCCACCCGCCGTCCCATTTTGCACAGCTGCCGCCGTAGTCGCTGGAAGCCCAGGGGCCCGGAGTGAGCCCCAGCGCACTGCCAGCTGCGTCACACTCTGAAGTGGACGAGATCGCAACATATCCGATTGGACACGACCCGAGTGCCGTAATGTATGTATCCTGGGAGTCGTGCGCGCGACGATAGATCGCTTGCACCTGCGCCCCGAACGCTAGAGATGCACACACAAATACACGGATATGGTAAGACATTGTAGAGGGTTCAGTCGCCGGTTTAGGGGTTCCAGCTAAAATGGCTTGGGCCAAAGAGTGGCTGCGGATGCCAATCGCTAGCCTTCGAGCCCATCGTTTTGTTATTCGCGATAGCGCCCGTAACCAGCCCCGCCACGCCTCCCGGTGGTCACGTCACGGTCCGCGCTGGCGCCGTCTGAAAATCAGCCAGTCTTGGGCATTCCCAGACGGCCGGGCGCGAATCGTGACGTGACCGCCCCCCGTCACATCTGGTCACGACCGTTATCGCCAGGTGATGCAAGTCGGTCTCTTCTCGCTCAGATTCTGGGACAGTAAGATGCAGAAGAAAACAGAGGCGGACGCCACTTCCGTAGGTCGATGAGACCCCCCAGTACACCACTGCTTTCGGGTAGAAGGCAACGGATATCGCAGGTGGCCAACGCCCCCATCCGTAGCACAAGCACCTACCGTACATCGACAAAAGATTGCTCCACTTGCGCCATGCATTGGCACCTGAATTACATTTCCCCCCGGTCTCAATCTTGGACGCATGGCGAAAAGCCTTTGAGGCACATGCGGGATCCCGACATAATGTTTCACCACCTACCTGTTCCGACTGACCCAGACTGAGCCCCAAATGAAAATCGAGGGAGTGCCCTCGAGGCACGAGTTGGAGTCTCCACAGGTCCCTTGTTGGATCCGCTGGAGCCCCAGTCCTCAATCCTGAGGATAATTTAAGGGGGCCCAGACCCAAACTTGCCAAATAATTCTGGAACTCCTCGCGTCCTCTCGCGTGACTTTCGGGCCCAAGAGGGTCCCAAGACAGCCCCAACAGGCCCCAAAGATGGCCTAAGAGGTCCCCGAGTCGCCGAAGGATGGCTCCAAGAAGCCCAAGATGGCTTCAAGACCGCTCACGATGCCCCGAAGACGCCCGACGAGGCCTCCGAGAGGCCTCCCGAGAGGCCACCACGAGGCACAAGCACTCGATGTGCCTTACGTGCTCCAAGGATTCGGGCGGTCTCGCCCACCCGGCCTCCCGACGCTCCAGGGCGGCCCACGAGGCCCCAACGGTCGCCCCAGGACGGCCCAAGAGGCCTCCACGAGGGCCCCAAAACGGCCCACGAGGGCCTCAAGACGGCCCAAGAGACCCCCAGGACTGCCCAAGAGGCCCCCAGGACGGTTGCCAGAGGGGGGCCCCGACGGGGGACCTGCACGGACATTTCGAGCCCTCGGCCCCGCGAGGCCCCCAGGAGGCCCCAAGAAGCCCCCAAGAAGCCCCCAAGAGGCCTCCAAGAAGCCCCCAGGAGGCCCCCAGGAGGCCCTAAGAGGCCCCGAGCGGCTCCCGAGGGGCTCTCAAGTGGCCCCCAATAGGCTCCCAGGAGGCCCAAAACTGTCCCCAAGAAAGAGGGCCCCAGCAGCGCTCCGAAAAGACCCCAAGAAGCATCCCTGAGGATTCTGATCCACAACCCAGACACGGTGGCGGGGTGGGCCGACGGCCAGTAGATACAAAAACGGTGCGCGCTACTGTCCGCACCAGGTGGCGCAACATGTCGTCGATGCACCGTAGGGGCCCAGAAACGCAGCTTGCGGCCTCATTGAAGGTGTCTTTGTAGACCATGGACGCATGCATTCGAAAAGACGCCACCTGCATCACACCCTGAATTGAGATAGAGTGCGCTGGCAGTGCGCCACGTGACTGATATTGCTACTTCAAATCACCATGATAGGGAGCAACGTGTAGCGCGTAGCTGCTTCTTTTGGTACCTACGATCCCCGAGACGTGGAACTCCTGCAGTTAGACGTTCGCGCTTCTCGCGGAACGATGCTGAACAAGTGGGCTCCCGTGTGTCTGGGTGTATGCTGTTTGCGCCGGTTTGAGTCGCCTCATCCACTTCTTCCGTTCCTTCCTTGCTTCTCGCCTCCGCCTCCTCGTGTGTGAGTGCGTGCGTCTGGCGGATGCAGTGACGCCACTTTGCCGCTGGATTTGCCGAGCGCGTGAGATAATACTACCGCCAGAAAATAAAGGTCGGGGGTATGGCGGGGATACTCAACGATCTTCTCAGGGAAAGCGATGTTAGTTATAAGTTATGATGGTGATGGCGATGATCATGATGATGGTGACCCCGGGCGCTCGTGTAGACTGACCTTGTAGATCGTGGCACCGTGTGAGGGATGCGCTAAAAAGCAATTAACCCCAATGCTCTGCCTGCTCGAAAAACGCATGCAACATCAAAACCCAATCGGTCCCCATGGCCCTGCCAGACGTTCCTGACTAGGGAACGGCTGAGACAGTGAGAATCCCATGGCCCTGCCGCCCGTTCGTGACTTGGGCAAACTGAACTGGTGAGAATCCCACAGCCCTGCCACACGCTCGTGATTTCAGAAGCTGATAGGGTGAGACCACCATGGCCATGCTCAGCGGTTCTGATGCTGTTGCTAGTCGATATGAGATGATAGCAACTTCGATTCGCAACGTCCCCCGTGTATTATCAAGTTCGGCCTCCGCGCCCCTCTCCACAATGAAATCCTATTGAACCGGGATAATAAGAATAGAGGGGGTGAAATGGGGGTATGATTTATTATCCGCCGCACGCGGTTACAAGTGTGTTTGGAGGACGTCCCTCGGTTGTGTGAGTCACCTCTGGAGCCCCCTGTGCGCTTTCGCCGATGGGTTTCTCTCTTCCCCGAGCTCGGCGCCTGCTCCCCCTCCCCTGTGGACCCGTGCCCCCGCGGAGCTCAGGATGCGTCCCCGGCAGGAAGGGCGCCCTCGACCGCGTGGAGGGCCCGCCGGCTGCGGTGCTCCCCCCCCACGGCCCGCGGCCGCCAAAGGTCGTGCGCCCTGCTCTCTCGCGGACAACCGAACCAAAGCCAACCCTCCTCCGCCTTTCCTCCCCCCTCCTCCTCCCTCCTCCTCCTCCTCCTCCTCCTCCTCCTCCTCCTCCTCCTCCTCCTCCTCCTCCTCCTGGCACCACATAAGACGAAGCTAGGACGAGGATGAAATTGGACGAGGACACATCGGGAATCTCTGAGATCTGGCGGTTCTGGGGGATGTCTCGGGCGCCGCAATCTTCTCAGAGCGTTCCGGAACGCTCTGAGAGCGATCCAGAACGCTCTGGACTGGATCTATCCTCGTCATAGCCCCGCCCGACCACATCCCCCTCCCCTCCTCACGGACGAGGCCCTCCACCGCCTTTCCCCACATCCCTCTCCTCTCTTCCCCCCTCATCCCAACCGTCCCTCCCACCTCCCGGGGGCGTCGAAGACGGGGGCGTCCCAGAAAGGGTGCCGCACATCATGACCCGAGGCCCGTGCGCGGACGAGGGGTGGACCAGGGGACGGGTTTGAAGGAAGAAGCGGAGGCCAGGAGACCTGGGGAGACATCATGGCCGGCGCCATGATATCCCGCCCCCCCCGGGCATCGCCCCCCTCTTGGACGCCCCCGACCCGACCAGGCGGGTGGCCTCTCAGAAATCATCCGGGCTTCGACGAGAACCTTCTCCACTCCTTCTCGGAAGCCCCCCCGCCTTGCTTGTGCGCGCCACGAATATGATACATATGGCCACTCGAGGCTTGCTACAGCTCCCCTACTGCCACCGACGCTGCAGAACCTTGGGCGTGCAGGTCTGCGCTCTGCGCCAGGAGGGACAGTCGCTGGACACACGCTTCCGGCACCGCCTCTGCGTCCGAGTGGTCATCCGCCCCCAGCAAGCCTCCGACAGCAGACCCCGCTCGCCCCAGGTGTCTGACGTAGAAGTTCAGGTACGGGATGCCTTGCTGCGTGCGTCCATGAACGATTTTCAGCTCGATCAAGCCAAAACGATCCCATTCTGCAGTCGCGTTGACAGCACTCTGCGAGGCGTAGTGAAGCCCTCCTGTTTGCTTCGCCTCTGCCCATGCCCCTGTGACGTTCAGGCTCTGGAAGTACATATCCGAGCATTGCCCACCCAGTCGGCGTGCCTCAGCCTCCACACGAAGCAATGTGCTCTTGTCGGGCTCCCCGCGGGGAATGTGTATCAGAACATGCCTGCCAGGCTTCATCACGTCGAATCGCTCACCATAAATGTTCTGCAGATGGGGATCGCCAGTGGCAGCAATCGCGCCCGAGGAAGGGCTAGCGGAAGCCGACGACGTCGGGCTGGGCACAGCGGCGCAGATTAATGAAGCGCTGGGAAGAGTGCTTGCGGAGTACCAGTACCAACTGTTGCCCCATTCGCCCCACCCGCCGTCCCATTTTGCACAACTGCCGCCGTAGTCGCTGGAAGCCCAGGGGCCGGGAGTGAGCCCCAGCGCACTGCCAGCTGCGTCACACTCTGAAGTGGACGAGATCGCGGCGTATCCAAGTGGGCATGACCCGAGTGCCGTAATATATGTATCCTGGGAGTCGTGCGCGCGACGATAGATCGCCTGCACCTGCGCCCCGAGCGCGAGATATGCAAACACAAATACATGGATGTGGTAAGACATTGTAGAGGGTTCCAGAGGGTTCAGTCGCCGGTTTGGGGGTTCCAGCTAAAATGGCTTGGGCCAAAGAATGGCTGAGCCCGCAAATCGCTTGCCATCTCGCCAATACGTAATGAGGGACGGGGGGGAGAGGACGACCGATGAGGACGAGCAGGAGACGAGGACGACGTGCCACCGTGTGTCCCAGAAGATGCGCATACGACACATTTGACGTCTGCAATTCTTTCAAACAATGCCGACTAAGTGCTCTGTTTCTCCGGGTGTCAGCGACTAGTGTTGTTTTGAGGATCCTCATGCCCAACCCCATCCTCCGCCTCGTCGTCCTCACCTTCCTCTTCCTACCAACCCTCCTACCTTCTCCCTACGTCATCCTCTTCTCTCGCCCCCACCCTCTCCTCATTCCCCTCCTCCATGCTCGCCTCCCCCCTCCCCCTCCTGTCCCTGGCAACTAGGCCGCACCGTCACACCCTGGACTAGCACTGGACTCTGATGAGCGCGCACAGGCTTTCGGTGCCTGGGGCGGCCAACAATATGACTGATACCCTGTCTTTTATCACGAGTGCACGTTAGGTCTGGCCGTCCGAGTCTAGCTAGAGATCTGCTACTGCTACCGATGATGAAGAGCCATGGCTGTGCAAGTCTGCATTCTGCGCCAGGAGAGACAGTCGCTGGACACACGCTTCTGGGACCGCTTCTGCGTCCGAATGGTCATCTGCCCCCAGCAAGCCTCCTACAACAAACCCCGCTCGACCCAAATGTCTGACGTAGAAGTTCAGATACAGGATGCCTTGCTGCGTACGTCCATGAACAACTTTTAGGTCAACCTGTCCAAAACTATCCCAGTCTGCAGTCAAGTTGACATCACTTTGCGAGTCGTAATGGAGCCCTCCCGGTTGCTTCGCATCTGCCCACGCCCCTGTGACGTTCAAGCTTTGGAAGTACATATCCGAGCATTGCCCACCCAATCGGCGTGCCTCAGCCTCCACACGAAGCAATGTGCTCTTGTCGGGCTCCCCGCGGGGGATGTGTATCAAAACATGCCTGCCAGGCTTCATCACGTCGAACCGCTCACCATAAATGTTCTGCAGATGGGGATCGCCGGTGGCAGCAATCGCACCCGCGGCGGTAGGGCTGGCAGAAGCCGACGACGTCGGGCTGGGCACAGCGGCACAGATGATTGACGAGGTGGGCATGATGCTCGCGGAGCCCGCCACCGTGCCTGCGAGGCACGAGTTGGCGTGTCCTCAGGTTCATTGCTCAATCTCCTGAGCCCACTCAGTCCCGAGTCCTGAGGATCTTTCACAAGGCCCCGACCCAAAATTCTCACATCTCCTGGGGCTCCCGGCGCGCCAGGCGCGCCTCCCCGCAGGAATTGCTCCTTACATCGGGCCCAAAAACCCGAAAGACGGGCGAAGAGGGCCCCAAGAGGGCTCCCAGACGGTCCAAGAGGCCCTCGAGTCGCCGAACGATCGCTCCAAGGCGCGGTGGCGGGATGGGACGAAGGCCACTAGATCCGCCGCCCCCTGCTTGCAGGGGTGCACGGCGTGCTGGATGTTTCAGGTTTTGGTTTTGGTTCTTTTCCAAAAGAACTCTCCAGTGGGCTCCGGCCCGTCCCGCCGGGGTCCCGGGAGGAAGCCGAAAACACCTCAATCCGGAAAAAAATCCTCCAAAAACGGCCGTTTCGCTCGGGACATCCTCAAAAAATCGCGAAGATGGCCCAAGATGGCCTCCAAGTCCGCCCGAGATGGTCCAAGACGGCCTCCAAAACGGCCCAAGAGAGTCCAAGACGGCCCAAGACGGCCCAAGAGGCCCCCCAGAGGCCTCCCAGACGGCCCAAGAGGCCTCCAAGAGGTCCTCCAGGAGAGTCCGAAGAGGCCAAAATCATTGATTTTCCCTTGGTTTTTGAAGGATTTTGGCATTTGCGCCTTTTCGGCTCTCCGACGGCTCAAGACGGCCCAAGAAGCCCCCAAGATCGCCCAAGAGGCCCCCAAGAGAGCCCCCTGATGGCCCAAGTGGCCTCCAAGATGGCCCCTAGAGGGCCCCAAGAGGCCCAAGAGGCCTCCAACACGCCCAAGATGGCCTCCAAGACGCCCAAGATGGCCTCCAAGACGGCCCTGGAGCGCCCCAAGAGGGTCCCCCGTTGGCCCAGAAAGGCCCCCAAAACGGCTCCCGACGGCGTCAGACGTGCCAGGAACCCACCAAGATGGCCGAAGTTGGCTCGAAGCTGGCCCAAAAGGGCCCAAGAGGCCCCCAAGAGGCCTCCAGGAAGGCCAAAAGATGCCAAAATCACTGATTTTCCCAAGGTTTTTGCTGGATTTGGGCATTTCCCTTTTTTCGGCCTTCCGACGGCCCGAGACGGCCCAAGAGCCCCCAAAGATCGCCGAAAGATCGCCCAAGAGGCCTCCAAGACGGCGACGATGACCATCAAGACGCCCACGTGTTCCCCGAAGGTTTTCCAAACCGATTCGGGGAACACATGGTCCGATGGCTTGGCAGGTCTGGCCTCAACGTTCGGCCACATAGGCGCTTCCACAAAGGCAGGGGGCGGCGGTGATTCGCCGTAGGCGTCTTCGATCCGCCGCCCCCTGTGGTCTTGCCATCGGCACAACGCGCGGGCTACCTGGAAGGGACCGCAAACAACCTCGCACGGAAAGACTCCCCCAAGGCAGCTTGATATGGTCCCCAAGTTCGCCCAGGATGGTCCAAGATGGCCTCCAAGACGACCCAAGAGGGTCCAAGATGCCTCCAAGTCCGTCCACGCCCAAGAAGCCATCAAGACGGCCCGAAGTGCGTCCAAGATGGCCCAAGAGGCCCCAGAGCGGCCTCCAAGACGGCCCGAGAGGCCTCGAAGAGGTCCTCCAGGAAAGCCCGACAAGGCCAAAATTATTGATTCCCCTCTAGGTTTTCAACGGATTAGGGCGTTTGCTTCTTTCCGGCCTTCCGAATGCCCAAGACGGCCCGAAGCCTCCAAGATCGCCCCCAGAGCGCCCAAGATGTCTCCACGATGGCCCCAGGACTGCCCAATAGGCCTCCAAGACGGCCCATAGGGGGCCCAAGACTGCCCAAGAGGCCTCCATGACGCCCAAGTTGGCCTCCAAGACGACCCTGAAGTACCCCAAGAGACGTCTAAGACGGCTCCCGACGACGTCAGACGACCCAGGAACGCCCCAAGACGGCCAAAGAGACCCCGAACAAGCCCCCAAAAAGGCCCCCAAGAGGCCCAAGGAGACCCCAAAAGGCTTCCAAGAGGCTCCCCGGAAACCCCCAGGAGGTCCCAAGGGTGCCCCAAGAGGCTCCCAAGAGGTCTCCTCCTCCTCCTCCTCCTCCTCCTCCTCCTCCTCCTCCTCCTCCTCCTCCTCCTCATCCTCATCCTCATCCTCATCCTCATCCTCTTCCTTCCTTCCTTCTCCTCCTCCTCCTCCTGCTCCTCCTCTTCCTCCTTCCTCCTCCTCCTCCTCCTCCTCCTCCTCCTCCTCCTCCTCCTCCTCCTTCCTTCTCCTCCTCCTCCTCCTCCTCCTCCTCCTCCTCCTCCTTCTCCTCCTCCTCCTCCTCCTCCTCCTCCTCCTCCTCCTCCTCCTCCTCCTCCTACTACTTCCCTACTTCTCCTCATTATCCTCTTCCTCACGTGTTCCCTGAAGGGTTTCAACGACGGCTGGAGGAACACATGGTCCGATAGCTTGGCACAGCTCTGGCCCAACTTTCGGCCACTTAGGCGCTTCCAAAAAAGGCAGGGGGCAGCGGTGATTCGCCGTAGGCGTCTTCGATCTGCCGCCCCCTGTCGACTTGCCACAATCGGGGGCGTGCAAACATGGATTAGCGATCCGTGGATTTGGCGCGCGGTTGCCAAATCCATGGATCGGGAGCGATTCCCCACGGAAACGGGACCCGTCGCTAATCCCAGACCCCCGACGTCGTGATTTTTTCACAACGTCGACCCCCAGAACTCTGGACCTCTTCCCCGGGACCCGTTTTTCGTCCTGAATCGCTTTTTGACGGTCCCGAGGCCTGGGAAGGGCCCCCGGAGGCCGAAAATGATGAAAAACCTGCCGTCGCATTTTTTTCACAACGCGAGGAGGTCTGGGATCCACGCCCCCTTGATCCATGTTTGCGATCGCCCGAAGCAAGGGTGAACGGCATGCTAGACGCCTGGTTGCACTCGGTTCTTTAAAGAGCTCACCCTGGGGCTGCGGCCCCTTGCGCCGGCCACCCGGGATGCTTGCCCGAAGGTGGCTGGAAAGGATTCCTTTGCTCCAGATGGGTCCAGGATGGCCCAAGACGGCCTCCCAAACGGCCAAGATGGCCTCCAAGTTCGCCTAAGGTGATCCAAAATGGCTCCCAGACAGCCCAACGAGGATCCAAGATGCCTCCGAGTCTGCCCAAGAAGCCTCCAAGACAGCCCAAGACGGCCCAAGAGGCCCCCAACAGGCCTCCAAGACGGCTCAAGAGGCCTCCAAGAAGTCCTCCAAGGGGGCCCGAAAAGGCCAAACTCATTGATGTCCCTTAGGTCGCTGAAGGATTTGGGCGTTTTCTTCTATTCGGCAAGCTGACTGCCGAACACGGCCCAAGAGGCCCCCAAGATCGCCCCAAGATGGCCCCAAAGGCCTCCAGGACGGCCTCAAGACAGCCCAAGAGGCCTCCAAGACGCCCAAGATGGCCTCCAAGACGGCCCTGACGTACCACAAGAGGGCCTCAAGTCGGCTCAGACGGCTTCCGCCGGCGTCAGATGGGCCAGGAACGCACTCAGACGGCCAAAGCGGCCCCGAACAAGCCCTCGAAGGCTCCCAAGGAGGCCCCCGAGAGGCCTCCAAGAGGCCTCCAGGAAGCTCCGGCCCAAGAGTGCCCCTAGAGGATTCCAAGAGGCGTCCTCCTCCTCCTCCTCCTCCTTCTCCTCCTCCTCCTCCTCCTCCTCCTCCTCCTCTTCCTTCTCCTGCTCCCTTTTCCTTCTTCCTTCTTATCCACATTCTCCCCTTCCTCACGTTTTCCCCAACTGGTTTTAACGGCGGCTGGAGGAACACATGGCCCGATCATTCCAGCCCAGCTTCCGGCCACATTGGCGATTCCGAAGAGACAGGGGGCGGCTGTGATCTGTGGTTTGCCACAGGTGCGCACGGCGTACCAGACGTTAGCCAGGTAGTTTCTGGTTCCTTGTAAATTTTGATGGGCTTGTTTTCCACCGCCACCACCACCACCACCATAAGTTGGAGGGGGAGGGGGTCCTCCTCCTCCTCCTCCTCCTCCTCCTCCTCCTCCTCCTCCTCCTCCTCCTGCTCCTCATCCAACGTATGGTGGTGGGGGTGGAAAGCATGCACATCAAAGGTTCTAATGGAAATTCGGCCCAACCCGCTGGCCACCCGGAGTGCCGCGCAAAGACCCGCGAGGACCCTGAAGGAGTGGACATGACCGTGACAATGTGCCCAACTCCTGCGCAACGTGTGGCCAGAAGAGCTGCAAAGAATCTACACGGGGGGTGACAACGTGGCGAGGACCTGTATTCGTTTTCGAACGCTACTTGGGAGGCTCGCCGAGCTGCGCTGCTCGCAGGGCACCGGTCGATGGACAAGGGCGGAGGTGATTAGTTACTTCCTTTGCCCGAAAGGACAGAGAACTGCCCCCCAACCCACCCACCCAACCACCCAGCAGTCCTGGAAAGTGGCAGCTCTTTCCCAGATCGCACCCGCAAGGGGAACGGCGAGGTCTAATCTAGGTCCGTGGCAGGAACCCACCATGCTGCCCCCCCCCCCCCCAAAGCAGCCCTCGATCTGAGCCTGGGTAGGGCCCGCACTACGCTGCTTCCCCACAGCAAGCCCTCGAAAATGGCGACAATTTCGCAGATCATATACACTCAGGGATGGTGAGGTCTGGTCTGAATCTGGGTAGGGCTCCCGCTAGGCTGCCCCCCAGCAACCCTCGAAATTGGCGACAGCTTCGACGCGACAGCCCGACAGGGAGCGCGAGGTCTAATATGGATCCGCATATGGCGCCACTATGCTGGCCCTCTCAGGAGCCCTCGAAAGTGGCGCAGATCGCAGCCCCCCCAGGGATGGCCAGGTCGAATCTGAGTCCAAGTATGGCGTCACTGTGTTGCCCCCCGCAGCAGCCCTCGAAAGCGGCGACAAGCTCGCAGATCGCAGCCCCCCCCGTGGATGGCGAGGTCTAAGCCTAATCAGCGTATGGCGTCACTGTGCTGGCCCCCCCGCTCCCTCCCAACAGCCCTTGAAAGTGGCGACGGTTTCGCAGATCGCAGCCCCCCAGGGATAACGAGGTCAACTTTGAATCCACGTATGGCGTCACTGTGCTGCCCCCCACAGCAGCCCTCGAAAGTGGCGACGGATGGCGAGGTCTAATCCGAATCAGCGTATGGCGTCACTGTGTTGCCCCCCACGACAGCCCTCCAAAGTGGCGACGGTTTCGCACATCGCAGCCCCCCAAGGGATGGCGAGGTCGAATCTGAGTCCAAGTATGGGATGGCCAGGTCTAATCTGAGTCCGCGTGTGGCGTCGCTGTGCTGGCACCCCCAGCAGCCCTCGAAAGTGGCGAGAGTTTCGCAGATCGCAGTTCCCCAGGGATGGCGAGGTCCAAGTTAGGCCGGCGTACGGCGTAACTGTGCCTCCCCCCCCGCAGCCCTCGAGAGCGGTGACAGCTTGGCAGATCGCAGCCCCCCAGCGATGGCGAGGTCTAGTCTGAGTCTGCGGGGCCGACACCGTGCTGGCGCCCCCAGCAGCCCTCGAGGGTGGCGACAATTCCGCAGGCAGCAGCCCCCCAGGCAAGGCGGGGCCTACTGTACGTTTGCGTGGGGGCTCGCTGCTCGGCAGCACTCGAGCGTGGCGGAAGACGTTCAAGATCGCAGCCGCTGCTCTGGATCTGCAGCGGGCACCCACTGCGCTGCCCCCCCCCGCCGCAGTAGCCCTGGAAAGTGGCGATGGTTTCGCACATCGCAGCCCCCCAGGGATGGCGAGGTCTAATGTGGACCTGCGGCGGGTACCCACTATGCTGTTCACCTCCACCCCCCAACAGGCTCCGAAAAGGGTGACACTTTCGCAGATCACAACCCCTCAGGGATGGCGAGGTCCCCCCCCACCGGCAGCCCAAAACGAGAATCCAACGACAAAGGAGTCTTGGGAATAGAGAGGGAGAGAGAAAGAGAGAGAGAGAGAGAGAGAAAGCGAGAGAGAGAGAGAGAAAGGGAGGGCTGCGGGAGGAGGACGTGGAGACCACAATGCTCTCTTCAAAACGAGAGCCCAAACGACGGAAAGTTGGGAATAACTGAACACTCGCCTCCACGAGGACACGTAAACTTACCAGGTCGTCGGCATTCCTGCTGCAGACAGCTCAACGAGAGCCTCCGAGACGACCAAGATGATCCCCAAGACGGCTACGATGGCCCCAAGAGAGCCCTGAAACGCTCAACATGTCTTCAGGACGGGCCGAGATGCCCTGAAGATGGCACTAGATGACATAACGATCGCCCAAGAGGCCTCCAAGACGGCCTAAGGGGCCTCTCAAAGAACCTCAAGTTATTTCTGAAGAGACCAAAACCATTGATTTCTGGTGAGTGTTGAGTGATCGTGGCGGTTGCACATGTTCAGCTTTCCGACGGCCCAAGACGATCCCAGAGGCCACCACGATGGCCTCACGAGCGTCCACGAGGTCTCATAAATGCCCCCCTGAAGGCCCAAGAGACCTCCAAAATGGCCAAGATGGCCCCCCAAGACGGCCCTGAAACGCCCCAAGTCGGCACAGAGCCAGGAACGCCCTCAGACGGCAGGATTGCCTCAAGATCGCCCAAAAGGCCTCCAAGATGGCCCAGGAGGCCTTTCAAAGGACCTCCAGGCAGCCGCGAACAGGTCAATTGACTGATATCCCATCAGTACTTGAATGATTTGGCATGTGCGTCGTTTCGGCCTTCCGACGGCCTTCCGACGGCCCAAGAGGCTCCCGAGGTCGCCACAAGATCACCCAAAAGGCCTCCGACATGGTCTTCTGACGGCCCAAGAGGCCCCCAAAACAGCCCCGAGGCCCCCCAACGGCCCTAAGAAGACATCCACGACGCCCAAGGACACCCCCAACATGCCTTCAAGAGGTCCCCAGGAATCTCCTAGGAGGTCCCAAGGGTGCCCCAAGAGGCTGATCTGTCGTCCATCCTCCCGCATCCTCTCGCCTCGCCGCTCCTCCTTCTCCTCCTCCTCCTCCTCTTCCTCCTCCTCCTCCTCCTGCTCTTCCTCCTTCTCCTCCTCCTCCTCCTGCTAGTCCTCCTCCTCCTCCTCCTCCTCCTCCTCCTCCTTGTTCTTTCCTGTCCTCCTCTTCTTGCTCTCCCCAACGTGTTCCCCGAGGGGTTTCCACAGCGTCTGGGGGAACACGTAGTCCGACAGGTTAGCCGAACTCTGGCCGCAACGTTCGGCCACATAGGCGCTTCCAGAAAGGCAGCGGGCGGCGGTGACTCGCCGCGTCTTCTATCCGCCGCCCCTTGTTGGCTTGCCACAAGTGTGCACGGCGCGCGGGATGTCTGGTACTTGTTGGTCCTGTTCAGGTTTCTAGTGGGCCTCCGGCCATTCAGCCAGCCCAGAACAAGTGGCACGCGTGCCCTGGCTCTTGCACCAAGGAGCTGCGAGTGACAGGAGGCTTTCGCCTCCTTCCTCCAGGAGTTCACCTTTGTGGCTGTGGGGGCGAGGACGAACGACGAACGAACGAACGACGACGACGAGCGAAAAGAAAGAGGTCCGAGCTCCAGAGCAAAGCTGTGCAAGAGAATAAGGACCCAGAGACTTCCCATGTCGTCGGCCTTCCCGCTCCCGGCGGCCCCAAGACAGCCTCCAGGACGGCCCAGATGTTATCTCCGAGACGGCCACGATGACCCCGAGAGAGCCCAAGGTGGCCTCAAGATGCCCACAAGACTGCCCAAGATGCACCTGGGACGGCCCAAGATTGCCTCAAGATGGCCCAAGGCGGCCGAAGATTGCCTCAAGATGGCCCAAGATTGCCCCGAGAGGCCCCCAAGACGGCCAAAGACGCCCCCAAGAGGACCCCAAGACGGCCCCAAAAGGCCTCCATGAGGACCTCCAGGAAGCCGCGAAGAGGCCCAAACCAGTGCTTTCCTAAAGGCGTTTGAACGACTTGGCATGTGCTGCTTTTCGGCCTGCCGACTGCCTTCCAACGGCCCAAGAGGCTCCCAAGGTCGCGCCAAGATCGCCCAAGAGGCCTCCAAGGTGGCCCCCTGACGGCCCAAGAGGCCCCTAAGACGGCCTCAAGAGGGCCCCAAGACGGCCCAAGAGACCCCCAAAACGCTCAAGATGCCTCCAACACGGCCCCACAGCGCCCCAAGAGGGCCCAAGGTCTGCCCAGAGACGCCCCCAGGACTGCTTTCGACGGCGTCAGACGGGCCATGAACGCCATCAGACGGCCAAAGAACCTCCCAAGGAGCCTCCAAAGGCCCCCAAGTGGCCCAAGGAAGCCCCCAAGCTGCCTCCTAGAGGCCCGCAGAAAGCTCCCAGGAGGCCCCAAGAGTGTCTCGAAAAGCTTTCTCCTCTTTCTCCTCCTCCTCCTCCTCCTGCTCCTTCTCCTCCTCCTCCTCCTCCTTCTCCTCCTCCTCCTCCTCCTCCTCCTCCTCCTCCTCCTCCTCCTCCTCCTCCTCCTCCTCCTCTGTGTCCTCCTTATGTTTCCGTGTCTTGTTCCTCCCCCACGTGTTCCCCGAAGAAATTGCACAACGGCTGGGGGGAACACATAGTCCGATAGCTTGGCCGGGCTCTGGCCGCAACGTCCGGCCACATAGGCGCTTCCAAAACGGCAGCGGGCGGCGGTGTTTCGCCGTAGGCGTCTTTGATCCGCCGCCCCCTGCTGGCTTGCGAAAGGGGTGCACGGCGTGTCAGACTTGTGGGAAGTTGTTGGTCCTTTCAAAAGATCCCCAATGGTCCTTCGGCCCAACCCGCTGGCCAACTGGAAAGAAGTCGAAAACACCCGAACATGATCGGAGCGTGACTGTTTCGCTCCAAGACGCCTCCAAGACAACTAAGATGGCCTTCAAGACGGCCAAGCTGTCCCCAAGAGAGCCCAATATGGCCGCAAAATGTCCTCAAGACGGCTCCAAGATGCATCAAATACGGCCTAAGATGGCCGCCAGATGGTTGAAGACGGCGCAAGAGGCCTCCAAGAGGTCAAACGTATTGTTTAGGCGTTTGAATGGTTTGGGCATTTACTCATGTTCGGTTTCCAGCGGCCCAAGACGGCCCTTCAGGCCACCAAAATCATCCCAAGAGCGCCCACGAGGCCTCCGAGATGGCCCAAGACCCCAGAGGCCTCCAAGACGGCCACGAGACTGCCCAGAAGACCTACAAGAAGCCCAAGATGGCCTCCAACACGGCCCCATGGCGCCCCAAGAGGGCCCAAGGTCTGCCCAGAGACGCCCCCAGGACAGCTTTCGACGGCGTCAGACAGGCCATGAACGCCATCAGACGGCGAAGGAGCCGCCAAAGCCCACCAAGAGGCCCAAGGAAGCCCCCTCCAAGAGGACCCCAGGAAGCTCCCAGGAGGCCCCAAGAGTGTCTCTAGAGGCTCCCACGAAGCCCCCTCCTCCTCCCTTCTCCTCCCTCTCCTCCTCTTCTTCTCCATCCCCTGGGTGCTCACCCAAGAGTTTGCACAACGGCTGTGGGGGAAGACATAGTCGGATAGCTTGGCCGAGCTCCGACCGCAACGTTCAGCCACAGAGGCTCTTCAAAAACAGGGGGCGGCGGTGATTCCCCGTAGGTGTCTTCGACCCACCGCCCCATGTGGTCTTGCCACAAGGGTGCACGGCGTGCTAAGTGCTTCGTACTCTGGGTCGTTGTTAAAAATTCCCACCCTGGTCCCAGCCTATCGCGCTGGCCACGGGGAACGCAGCAATCAAAACAGATGCCCTCCAGACGGCCCAAGAGACCCCCAAAATGCCAGGAGGCCTCAACGAGGACCTCTAGGAGGCCACACTCTTTGGTTAGATGTATGGGTTGCAGTGGTTGTAGAGTTCTCGCCTTCTCAGGCTTCCGACGCTCCAAGACTACCCTACAGGCTCGTAAGATCGCTCCACGACAGACCAGAAGGCTCCCCAAAGGGCCCCATGACAGCCCCATAGACTTCCAAGACGGCCATGAAGCTCCTAAAGGGGTCCCAAGACGGCCGAAGCAGGCAACGAGTTCTTGTAGAGGTCCCCAGAAACTACCAAGACGCCCCCAAGAGGCCCCAAGAGGCCCCTAAGAAGCCCCCCAGAAGGGCCCTAACAGGCCCCTCAGAGGCTCCCAAGAGGCTCCCAGGACGACCGAGGAGGCCCCAAGAGGGCCTCAAGATGCCTCCCATGCTTCCCCCTCCTCCTCCTTCTCCTCCTCCTCCTCCTCGTCCTCCTCCTCCTCCTCCTTGTCCTCCTCGTCCTCCTCCTCCTCGTCCTCCTCCTCGTCCTCTTTCTCCTGCCTCTCCACCTCCTTCCTCTTCCTCGCCCTCCCTCAAATGTTCCTGCCTCAAGGGTTCCACAACGGCTGGGGAAACACATAGTCCAATAGCGTCGCCAACCGTCGGCACAACGTTTGGCCGCATGGGGCATGGGCTTTTTCCAAAAGGCAGGGGCCAGCGGTGATTCGCCGAAGGCGTCTTCGATACCAATACCAATTGCTGCCCCATGCCGCCCACCCGCCGTCCCATTTCGCACAGCTGCCACCATAGTTGGTCGACGCCCAGGGCCCCGGCGTAAGCCCAAGCGCACTGCCAGCTGCGTCACACTCTGACACGGACAAGATCGCCGCATATCCGGCGGGGCACGATGCGAGTGCAGTAATGTATTTATCCTGGGGGTTGTGCGTGCGAAGAGAGATCGCTTGCACCCGCGCCCCGAGCGCTAAGAATGTACACGCAAGAAGACGGAGATCGTAAGACATTGTAGAGGTTCAGTCGCCGGTTTAGGGGTTCCAGCTGGAATGGCTTGGGCCGAAGAATTGCTGCAGCCTTCGATCGCTCGCCGTCTCGCCAATGCGGACTAGAGCACAGGACGAAGACGACTGACGAGGACGAGCAGGAGGCGGACGAAGCGCCAGCATCCGTTGCCACAAATGCCAGTCCATGCGTGGAAGTCCTCTTAAGTGATGTTTGTAGTTCTTCCAAGCGGTACCGAATCAGTGCTCTGCCGTTTGGGTGTCGCAGACTTGTGCTCATGTTGAATAGATCCGCCTGCCAACTCCCTCGCCCCATCCCCTTCATACCCATCCTCCTTCCCTGACCCCCTCCCTCCCCTCAACCCCCTCATCCACCTCCTCGCCCCCCCACATCCCCCTCCCTCCCACGGCAAGTAGGTCACACCTTGGGCAGCTACGTGTTCTGCCGAGCACTGGAGACTGATGAGTGCGCACAGGCTTTCGGCGCCTAGGGCGGCCAATAGTATGACAGCTATTTTTTTGCCACGGATGCATCATGCGATCGGGCCGTTCGAGGCTAGCTAGAGATCTGCTACTGCTACCGATAATGAAGAGCCATGACTCTGCAGGTCTGCACTCTGCGCCAGGAGAGAGAGTCGCTGGACGCACGCTTCCGGGGCCGCTTCTGCGTCCGAGTGGTCATCTGCCCCCAGCAAGCCTCCTACAGCAAAACCCGCTCGCCCCAAATGTCTGACGTAGAAATTGAGATACAAGAAATCTTGCTGCGTACGTCCATGAACAACCTTGAGATCAATCTTTCCAAAACGATCCCATTCTGCAGTCGCGTTGACAGCGCTTCGCGATTCGTAATGGAGCCCTCCCGGATGTTTCGCCTCTGCCCAAGCACCTGTGACGTTCAAGCTTTGGAAGTACATATCCGAACATTGCCCTCCCAGTCGGCGTGCCTCAGCCTCCACACGAAGCAATGTGCTCTTATCGGGCGCCCCACGGGGGATGTGTATCAGAACATGCCTGCCAGGCTTCATCACGTCGAACCGCTCGCCATAAATGTTCTGCAGATGGGGATCGCCAGTGGCAGCAATCGCACCCGCGGCGGCAGTGCTGGCAGAAGACGACGAAGTCGGGCTGGGCACAGCGGCACAGATGATTGACGAGGTGGGCATGATGCTCGCGGAGCCCGCCACCGTGCCTGCGAGGCACGAGTTGGAGTGTCCTCAGGTCCCTTGCTCAATCTCCTGCGCCTCATTCGATCCTGAGTCCTGAGGATCTTTCAAAAGACCCCCAAATTCTCAAATCTCCTGGGGCTCCCAGCGCGCCAGGCGCGTCTTCCCGCGGGAATTGTTCGCTCATTCGAGCCCAAGAACCCGAAAGACGGGCTAAGGAGGGCACCAAGAGGCCTCCCAGACGGTCCAAGAGGCCCTCGAGTCGCCGAACGATCGGTCCATTTGTTTCTTTTCGGCCTTCCGACGGCCCGAGACGGCCCAAGAGCCCCCAAAGATCGCCCAAAGATCGCCCAAGAGGCCTCCAAGATGGCCCCAGAACGGCCAAGAGGGCCCCAAGGCGGCCCAGGAGGCATTTAAGACGCCCAAGATGGCCCCCAAGACGGCCCTGGAGCATTCCAAGAGGGCCCCAAGTCGGCCCAGAGAGACCCCCCCAAACGGCTTCAGACGGCGTCAGACGGGCCAGGAGCCCACCAAGACGGCCGAAGATGACCTTAAGATGGCCCAAGAGGCCTCCAAGAGGGCCTCCAGGAAGGTCCGCAAAAGCCAAAATCATTGATTTCCCCGGAGTGTTTGAAGGATTGTGGCATTTGCTTTTTTTCAGCTTTCCGACGGCCCGAGACGGCCCAAGTGCCCCCAAAGATCTCCCAAGACGGCCCCAAGAGGCCCCCAAGACGGCCCAAGAGGCCTCCAAAACGCTCAAGATGGCCTTCAAGACGGCCCAAGAGCCTTCCAAGACGTCCTCCAAGAAGGCCCGAAAGGGTCAAAATGGCCTCCAGACGGCCAAGATGACCTTCAAGATGCCCATGTGTTCCCCGAAGGCTTTCCAAACCGATTCGGGGAACACATGATCCGATAGCTTGGCAGGTCTGGCCTCAGCGTTCGGCCACATAGGCGCTTCGAAAAAGGCAGGGGGCGGCGGTGATTCGCCTATAGGCGTCTTCGATCCGCCGCTCCCTGTCGATTCATCGCAGGGGTGCCTGGCGTGCCGAATCCTATCGGTTTCGGTTTTGGTTCTTTTTCCCAAAGAACTCCCCCTGGGGCGCCGGCGCGTCCCGCCGGCCACCCGGAAGGATGCCGAAAGATCTTCCAGAGGTGGTTACAAAGGGTTGTTCCGTTCCAGACGGCTCCAAGATGGCCCAAGATGGTCTCCAAGACGCCTCCAAGACGGCCGAGATGGCCTCCAAGACGGCTAAGATGGCCCCAAGATGCCTCCAAGAGGGCCCAATATTCACCCAAGACGGCCCAAGTTGGCCTCAAGATGGCACAAAACGGCCCAAGAGGCTCCCAAGAGGCCTCCAAGACGGCCCAAGAGGCTTCAAGAGGTCCTCCAAGAAGGCCTGAAGAGGCCAAAATCCTTGATTCCCTAAGATTATCGAAAGATGTTGGTATTTGCGCCTTTCGGCTTTCCGACGGCCCAAGACGGCCCAAGAGGCCCCCAAGGTCGCCCCAAGATCGCCCAACAGGCCTCCAAGATGGCCCCATGACGGCCCACGAGGCCCCCAAGACGGCCCCAAGAGGGCCCCAAGACGGGCCAAGAGGCCTCCAAGACGCCCAAGATGGCCTCCACGACGGCCCAGAAGCGCCCCAAGAGGGCCCCAAGTCGGCCCAGAGAGGCCCCCAAACGGCTTCCGACGGCGTCAGACGTGCCAGGAACCCACCAAGATGGCCGAAATTGGCTCGAAGCTGGCCCAAGCAGCCCAAGAGGCCTCCAAGAGGCCTTCAGGAAGTCCACAAAAGGCCAAAAACGACCCTTTGGTTCGTGTTCCCAACCATCTTCTGGTGTTGGGTCCTCGTTTTGAAGAGACGGTCCCCGCGTTCCTCTCCTCTTCTCCTCTTCCCCCTCCTCCTCCCTCCTCCCTCTTCCATGCGTTTCACCCACCCTGTACAGCGCTTCGTGGCCCCATAGGGGGCTCCACCGAAAGTCCCAATGGCACCGCCCGCATGCGTCCGCCACCACCCAGCACAGCCCTTGCTCCCTGCGTTTCACCCACCCAGTACAACGCTTCGTGGCCCCATAAGGGGGTTCCACAGAAGGTCCCAGTGGCACCGCCCGCATGCGTCCGCCACCACCCAACACAGCCCTTCCTCCCTGCGCTTCACCCAACCAGTACAACGTTTCGTGGCCACATAGGGAGCTCCACCGAAGGTCCCAGTTGCACCGCCCGCATGCGTCCGCCACCACCCAGCACAGCCCGTGCTCCTTGCGTTTCACCCACCCTATACAACGCTTCGTGGCCCCATAGGGGGCTCCACCGAAGGTCCCAGTGGCACAGCCAGCATGCGTCCGCCACAACCCAGCACAGCCCTTGCTCCCTGCGTTTCGCCCACCCTGTACAACGCTTCGTGGCCCCATAGAGAGCTCCACCGAAGGTCCCACTGGCACCGCCCGCATGCGTCCGCCACCACCCAGCACAGCCCTTGCTCCCTGCGTTTCACCCACCCAGTACAACGTTTCGTGGCCCCACAAGGAGCTCCATCGAAGGTCCCAGTGGCACCGCCCGCATGCGTCCGCCACCACCCAATACAGCAAATGCCCCCTGCGTTTCACCCACCCAGTACAACGCTTCGTGGCCCCATGGGGGGCTCCACCGAAGGTCCCAGTGGCACCGCCCGCATGCGCCCGCCACCACCAGGTACAGCAATTGTTCCCTGCGCTTCACCCACCCAATACAACGCTTCGTGGCCCCATAGGGGGCTCCACCGAAGGTCCCAGTTGTACCGCCCGCATGCGTCCGCCACCACCCAGCACAGCCCTTGCTCCCTGCGCTTCACCCACCCAGTACAGCGTTGCGTGGCCCCATAAGGGGGCTCCACCGAAGGTCCCAGTGGCACAGCCCGCATGCGTCCGCCACCACCCAGCACAGCCCTCGCTCCCTGCGTTTCACCCACCCAGTACAGCGTTGCGTGGCCCCATAGGAAGCGCCACCGAAGAAGTTATTCACAATTGCGATACTCACAAGTGCATATGGTTGGGTCCTTCGCCAGGCTAATTCAGGATTTGACCGTACATGGACAATATATCCGAACCCTGCGACGCAAGATGTCCCCGGGACCCCCAAATTAATATTGGGGAGATGCGGCAATGAAGGGGGGGCTTGGGTGGACAATCATATTCGAACCTCCAAAGCAGCACCCATGCCGATCTCAACATTGAAGTGGGGGGGCTGGGGGGGGGGCCAGCATTCCCTTCACGTCTGCATTGGGTGCGAATATATTGTCCATGTACTGGAACACTTCCTTCTTTTCGGTCTTCCAACGGCCCGAGACGGCCCAAGAGCCCCCAAAGATCGCCCAAAGATCGCCCAAGAGGCCTCCAAGAAGGCCCCAGAACGGCCCAGGAGGCCCCCAAGACGGCCCCAATATGCCCCCAAGACGGCACAGGAGGCCTTTAAGACGCCCAAGATGGCCTCCAAGACGGCCATGGAGCATTCCAAGAGGGCCCCAAGTCGGCCCAGAGAGACCCTCCAGACGGCTTCCGACGGCGTCACACGGGCCAGGAGCCCACCAAGACGGCCGAAGATGGCCCTAAGACGGCCCAAGACGGCCCAAGTGGCCTCCAAGAGGGCCTCCAGGAAGGTCCGAAAAGGTCAAAATCATTGATTTCCCCGAATTGTTTGAAGGATTGTGGCATTTGCTTTTTGTTCGGCCTTCCGACGGCCCGACACGGCCCAAGTGCCCCCGAAGATCGCCCAAGACGGCCCCAAGAGGCCCCCAAGAGGCCTCCAAAACGCTCAAGATGGCCTCCAAGACGGCCCAAGAGCCCTCCAAGACGTCCTCCAAGAAGGCCCGAAAGGGTCAAAATGGCCTCCAGACGGCCAAAATGACCTTCAAGATGCCCACGTGTTCCCCGAAGGCTTTCCAAACCGATTCGGGGAACACATGGTCCGATAGCTTGGCAGGCCTGGCCTCAACGTTCGGCCACATAGGCGCTTCCAAAAAGGCAGGGGGCGGCGGTGATTCGCCGTAGGCGTCTTAGATCCGCCGCCCACTGTGGACTTGCAACAAGGGTGCCCCCCGTGTGCTAGATCCTAATGGCTTGGTTTTGGTTCTTTCTCCAAAAAAACTCTCCCCTGCAGGGGCTTCGGCCCGCCTCGCGGGCCACCGGGAATGACCGGAAACGAGCACAACATGCGCAAAATATCCCCCGAGACGCCCAAGATGGCCTCCAAGACGGCCAAGATGGCCTCCAAGTTCGCCCAAGATGGCCCAAGATGGACTCGAAGACGGCCCAAGAGAGTGCAAGATGCCTCCAAGTTCGCCCCAGAAGCCTCCAAGACGACCCAAGACGGCCCCGCAGACCTCCAAGAGGAGTCCAACACGGCCCAAATGGCTTCCAAGACGGCCCATGAGGGCTCCCCGAGGTCCCCCAGGAAGACCCGAAGAGGACAAAATCATTTACTTTCCTAAGATGCTTGAACGATTGTGGCATTTGCTTATTTTCTGCCTTCCGACGGCCTGAGACGGCCCAAGAGCCCCCAAAGATCGCCTAAGAGGCCTCCAAGATGGCCCCATAACGGCACAAGAGGCCCCCAAGAAGGCCCCAAGAGGGCCCCAAGACGGCCCAAGAGGCTTCTAAGACGCCCTAGATGGTCTCCCAGATGGCCCTGGAGCACCCCAAGAGGGCCCCAAGTCGGCCCAGAGAGGCCCCCAGAACTGCTTCGGAAGGCGTCTGGGCCAGAAGGCCATCAAAACGGCCCAAGATGGCTCGAAAATGGCCGAAGACAGCCGAAGAGGCCACCTAGAGGTCTCCAAGACGGCCCCAGAGGCCCCCAAGAGGGCTTCCAGGAAGGCCCGAGGAGGCCAAAATCATTGATTCCCCTTGGGTTTTTGAAGGAGTGTGGTATTTGCTTCTTTTCGGCCTTCCGACGGCCCGAGGCGGCCCAAGAGCCCCCAAGACGGCCCCAAGTCGACCCGTCGGACGGCGTCAGACGGGCCAGGAACGCCATCAGACGGCCAAAGAACCTCCCAAGGAGCTTCAAAAGGCCCTTGAGAAGCCCAAGGAAGCTCCCAAGAGGCCTCCAAAGGGCCCCCAGGAAGTTCCCAGGAGGCTCCAAGAGTGCCCCAAGAGGCTCCCGAAAAGCCTTTTCCTTCTCCTTCTCCTCCTTCTCCTCATCCTCCTCCTCTTCCTCCTCTTTTTCTTCCCTCACCTCCTCGTCATATTTCTCCCCTACGTGTTCACTGAAGGGTTTCGACAACGGCTGGGGGGAACAACTGGCTTGGCCGAGCTCTGGCCGCAACGGTCGGCCACACTGGCGCTTCCAAAAGGCAGGGGCCTGCGGTGATTCGCCGAAGGCGTCTTCGATACCAATACCAATTGCTGCCCCATGCCGCCCACCCGCCGTCCCATCTCGCACAGCTGCCACCATAGTTGGTCGACGCCCAGGGGCCCGGCGTAAGCCCAAGCGCACTGCCAGCTGCGTCACACTCTGACACGGACAAAATCGCCGCATATCCGGCGGGGCACGACCCGAGTGCCGTAATGTATTGATCCTGGGGGTTGTGCGTGCGAAGAGAGATCGCTTGCACCTGCGCCCAGAGCGCTGAACATGCACACGCAAGAAGACGGAGATGGTAAGACATTGTAGAGGTTCAGTCGCCGGTTTAGGGGTTCCAGCTGGAATGGCTTGGGCCGAAGAATTGCTGCGGCCTTCGATCGCTCACCGTCTCGACAAACATCGGACACATGAGGACGAGCAGGAAGAGGAGGAAGGTAAGAGCCGCGAACCTTTCGCGCAGAGTGGAGCAGCTGCAAGGGCAGGCGGATGCCGCCCCCTCGGCTCGCTCAGACCGCCCAAGGCGCGAAGGCTTTGTGCACCCCCACACACACACCCGAAGTCGTGTGTTTCCCAACGTGGCCCCCCGGAGGTCTTCACCCCACCCCGGTCGACAGGCGAGGGGATCTGTTTCGGGCGAGCGAGGCAACTTCGACGAGCGAACGAGGATATTTATCTTCCCGAGCGAGGAATTGCGGAAGGGCGAACGAGGATCTATTGATTTTTCTCTGACAATGTCAGGACGATCGGGAAGGACATTTCCGAAAGAAAACGCCCGAAACATTGCGAAGCTAAACATCCCAGATGAAATCCCGATCTCGTCTCTGCCGCCGGGAACTCAAAGCCCATCAAGAACAACGGGTCATGTGGACACAATCACATTTCCATCCCATCTCGTCCTTGAACCCCCCTTGTTCCAATACACAACGCAATTACAAATGAGTGCAGTGAGTGGTTCACTCCAAGCTTGCCCCGCAAGCCCAAATGAGACATTTTACAAGCAAAACGCCTGCTCGAATTTCGAAAACTCGCCCCGAGCTTGCGCCGTGAGCCCCCGTGGGACACCTCAAGGCAAAGCGCCTGCCCCAAGTTCGAAAACGCTGTGCTTGGCGAGAAATCTCGATGACCCCGAGTTTTTGAGATTTAGGGCGGACGCCGTTGCTATCGGCAGCGAGAGTCGCAGGCATCCGGGGGTACTTCGCGGAGGACACGTGGACACGGTAATGACAAATCAAAGCGGCAACAAAATGATGACGACGACGACGAGGCCAAACGATAACCAGTACCATATGCTATGGATTCTGGAAACAAGCGTTATCCAAGAATCTGTGTCGCGAGCCCCACGGCCAGGCCTGGCCAACCGCTCAGAGCCACGCAGTGCGTGCTGGAAGCGAGCGGGCACGCTCGGCCTGAGACTTTTCGTATCAGCGGGACCAAGACATGTAAGGAGATCCCAGGCGAAACGGGCCCAGCCAAACGTCCTAGCCAACCCCCGAGGGTCTGGGACCAACCCGTCCGGCCAACCCTGGTTGCGCAAATCCGTTCCGCTATACATAGCAGCATGACAACCCTGTGAAACTATGCCATGTCAGCGGCTGCACCTACCAACCCGCTGGTGCACAACACACGCTATCACGCCCTCTCGCCCGCTCGCCCGCCCACCCACCCGCCTGCCAGCCCGCCCGCGCGCCCGCCCGCTTACTTTCGTCAGGTGGCAGCGGGGGCACACGAAACCGGATCGCTTCTTGCAAATGATAAGGGGCGAACACTACAGACATACGATTAAACTCCATTCACCATCTAGCAACGCAAAGAGCGGACACATACTGCTTCGACGGGACAAAACCAATAATATTCGTCTGTGCTCTACGTGGGCGTCACAAAGGAAAGGGTTCGGCACCGACGACGACGAAAGCGGCGAAAGCGACGACGACGACGGCCACACCCGCACCCTAACTCGCGCGCCCGCTCACCCAAACGCCCCCGCGCGCTCAACCGTTCGCCCGCCAGCCCACACGCCCCTTAGCTTGCGCGCCCGGTCGCCTGCCCTGTCGACTGTTCGCCCGGTCGCCCTCCCGCCCGCGAGCCCGCTCGCCGGCGTGCCCGCGCGCCCGCCCGCGCGCCCGCCCGCCTGCGCGCCCGCCCGTTCGCCCGCCCGCCCGCGTGAGTACCGTTTAACCGATCCCCATCCCCAGCGGCGTGGCCTGGGCCCCAATGGCCGATTTGCCCCCCTTAGATGGGGATATGGGTCGTTCCCTTCGGGTTTCGAGGGGTGTATCCCCGACTGGGGTGGAAATTTGGTGGGGGTCTCGAAGGGGATGGAGACCCAAAGATCCAATGCCGTGATTTTTGTTTCAATGCGGGGTCCCTGGAGGTCCCGACCCCTTCCCCGGGACCGGCTTTTCATCCTGAGCCGTTTTTTGACGGTCCTGGGGCCCGGCGAGGGCCCCTGGAGGCCGAAGAGGGCGAAAACCCTCCGTCTTGATTTCTGTCAGTGCGCTGGATCTCTGGGGGGGATGGGGCTGGGGCTCGGCTCCACGATACCGACTAAAACAGGGCTAGGATCGGGATAAATCGCTCCAGAGCGTTCCGGAGCGCTCTCAGAGCGTCCCGGAACGCTCTGGAGCGGCCGCGGCGCCCAATACATCCTCCAAACCCGCCGATTCTCAGAGATTTCGAGTTATCCCGATCCGATGTTGTCCTGATCTTCGCGTCGTTTTGCCGACCGCGCCCGGCCGCCCGCGCCCGCCCGACCGCCCGCCGGCCGGCCCCCCCGCCCGCGCAGCCGCTCGCCACCGCGCGCGAGGCCGCGAGCGAGCGCCCGCCGCCCGCGGCGCCCGCCCGTGCCCCGCGCGCGCCCCCGGCCCGCCCGCCCGCGCTCGCAGCGCGGGCGGGGGCGGCAAAGGGCAGGCGCTCGCGTCGACGCGTCGCGCGGCAGCGCGGCGCTGAGGGACAACGATGGGGGGGGGGCTGTCTCCCCACGGGCGGAGTCTGGAGGAAAGATCGACCAGATTCCCAGAAAGGCCCCCCCAAGTGGTCCAAAAAGAGTCAAAGCATCGTTCCCAGGCTGTTTTTTACGATTTGGGACTGTTCGTCCTGTAGAGGGACGGGCCCGACTTGAGCTTAGGGAGGGGGAAACATCGACCTGGTATCGGCGATACGTCGCCGATAGATCGGCGACAGGCCCCCGATCGCGAATCCGCACCTTCCGGGGCGGGGTGGGGCTATCGGGCCCCGATTATCGGCGATCACTGGGCGATTGGGGAGCGATGCATCCCCCCCTATGGCTATCCCCCCCTATCGTTGCCCCCGAGGAGTTAATGGGAGGGAAAAACATGAATAAATCCATGGGAGAACACATTAAGATAAAGGCGAGCGGAAGGGATGGGCACCGTCGAGTGGAGCAGCGCCGAAGGCACGGAGCAGCGTCGAGCGGAAGGGACGGAAAACATGAAAAATGAGCAACGTCGAGTGGGAGGGATAGAACACATGAATAAGGCCTCCTCCGCTCGCCGACGACGACGACGACGGCGAGCCTCCCCGTCCCCGAGGACCTCCCCGCCCGGTGCCCACCCCCCTGCCGCCCACCCCGCCCTTCCAGTCTTAAGCTTGACGGTTGAATCCTTGAGGGTCTGCCAGAGGATTCATGGAATCCTTCGGATGTCCCCAATCATCGACTTGTGAAGCCCAAAACCCAGACTGCAGGGCAAACGAAGGGCGTCGAAAGGCGTGGCGAGGAACTCTGGAAGGACCTGGGGAGAGCTTCCGAGGGCCCTTCTGGAGAGCTTCCAGGCACAGGTATTGGGAAACGCTTACCTTCGGGACACGCTGCAACTTCAAGCAGCTCGCGCCGGGGAGCCTGGACCGCCGCCGGAACGATCTATCTCCGGGGCTGCCCTGCGGCTCCGGCTTCTTAATCTGAAACCCTCTCATAGCTCTCTACGAGCTATCTGAGAACTGCACAGTACTCCAAATCCCTTTTGAATCGTCCCCCGGGTCCGGTTTTTTAAGGCGCCTTTTGTGTAACTGGGGGGATCCAGTCTATTAGGGCGCTTCCTGTGGATTGAAGCTTAGGGGGTCCGGTTTATCACGGCGCCCCGTCGAGGAGGGGGGTCCGGAATATTAGGTCGCATTCGGAGGGGGGTCCTGTTTTTTAGGGGGGGTCGATGAGAAAGGGATTTGGAGTACTCGTCCTCGTCGCGCGGGCTCGCACAAGGCGGGAACAGAAAAAAGGCTGATCTGATCATCACGGGGCAACCCTGGAGGGCCGAACAAGTAAGAGAAGACCTGACTCGTCGCACGGCAACGTAAGGGGCGGAAACCATACCGTCCATGCTACTCGTAAACTGGCAGTGCAGAAAGCGGGCAAAAACACAGACGTATGGTTGTGCTCCACAGTGGGGTCGACGCGCGACGACGAACACGACGACGACGAGGACGATGACGACGTCAGCGATGAGGACGAGGACGATAACGACGACGACGACGAGAAGCATGACGACGAAGACGACGACGACGACGACGACGACGACGACGACCACTACCACGGCGAAAACGACGAATACGACGACGACGATGATGACCACGATGACGAGAACGACAACGACGAGGGCGACAACGACGACGCAGAGGTGCACGACGACAAAGACGTCGACGACTACGAAGACGACCGCTACCATAACGACGACGGGTACGACGACGACGGCGCCGACGGCGACGACTACGCTGACGACAACAACGACGACGACGACGACGCGGAGTACGACGACGACGACGATGACGACGACGACGACCACGACGACCACGACGACGACGACGACGACGACCACGACCACGACGACAACGAGGACGACCGCTGCATACGACGACGACGACGACGACCATGAAAACGACGACGACGACGACGACGACGACGAGGACGAACCGTACGAAGACGACGAATACGACGACCACGACGCCAACGACGACGCTCCGCCCGCCCGTGCCTCCTCCCTCTTTCCCCTCCCTCATCCTCCTCATCCCTCACTTCCTTCCCCTCCCTGCCTCCATCCTCCTCCACCTCATCTTCCCCTCCTCCTCCTTCGCCTCCGACCACCCTCCTTCATCCCCCCTCTTCCCTCCCTCTTCCTCCCGCACATGAGGAGGGAGCGCAGGACCAAAAGGGCCACCCGGCGGAAGCAGGACAACACCTGCGAGAACCTGTACTGCCAACGGGGAGACCCACACACACCATCCGCCATCCTTTCTGATATCTTGCCAGCAGCACGGCCACGCGGCCGCATTCCTGAACTGCTGTTCCATGGCAAACCAGCGCGGGCCGCTGCCCGATACTGACAACTCGAGCGCACTGCGCCCGCCCGTGCCAACCTGCGGTTCTCTGTTCCAGGGCAGCCTGGAGAAAGCGAGTCGCGCACGCGTCCGCGCCTCACACGTGAATGGCGAAGGGCAGAACGTCGAGAACTCCAAGCAATCCAGGGGGGCACCTGAGACCGCCCGATGAGGCGCCGCCTCCAGAGAACCAGTACGCGACGAAAGCAGGAGTGAAGCACACCCCCGACCACCAAGGAAACGTAAGGCACCTGCAACCACCACAGACCGAAGGCATATGACAAAGAACAAGTCTGAATAAGAACAAACAAACATCGAGCCAAAATGCTCTCTACCAGGTTAAAACAAAGAAACACATGAGAGCAACGAGTGTAGGAAGCGGAACTCTCAGGACCCGCCAACCCTACATTTCCGAACTTCCGCTCGGGACAGCCGAGCAACCGCACACCAGGATCAACATTCCAGGACTGCGCAAATGACACCGAAGGCAGCATTATGCGGTGCCGCCCTCAGAGGGCCCCAGCACAACGAAAGCAAATGCGAGATACATGGCCCGAGAAGCCCGGTACACCCGCAACGACAGCCAGTCCGAAGCACGAGATGAGGCCCAGCCCCTAAACGTCATTTCACAACCGCCAGAAGAAATCTTCGCCTGATCCATGGGGGACCGGAGCATTTTCTCGCTCGCCCAGAAAAATGCCCTCGTTCGCCCAACAAAAATCCCGGTGGCTCCGTTCACCCCCAAAAAATCCCCGCTCGCCATAGGACAATTTCCCGATTCGAGACCGGATTTCCCGGTCGCCGACCCGATTTCCTGATTCGCCCTTGCACCCCCTCCCGGCTCCCGGGGGGCCTTGGCCTTTGACCCCGAGTCGTTTTCGGATGATCCTGGACCCCGTGAGTGCCCCCAGAAGCAAACAACTTGCCAAAAATTATCCCGCCGCTACATTTTCGGAAGGCAGGGTGCCGGGGTAAATGATGAGTCGGCATAGGCGAAGACTGCGGGCAGAGAAACAAAACGTGCACACAAGCTGTCGAAGGTCCGCGCAGATTGCTTGGGTCGGCGCTGGAACCCCCTCCCTGGCGGGGGTAGCGCGCCAGGGGCAGCGCCGGAGGCGCGGCCAGTGTGGCCGCAGCGCAGATCTAAGAAATTCGCTCTGCCCTCCAGAAACTCATTGTTATGCAGCTCTTCTCCTTCGATAACCTCGAGGTCCGGCGAAGGGAACAAAAAATACAACATCGTGAAAAATCATGACCTGAGCCCCGGATCCCATGTTTCTGCGCCATTTCCCGAGCCAGACTCTGCCAGATCGACCTTTGAGGTTCCCGGGCCCGAAATCTGGCGAAAACGCCCGGCTCGAAAAGCTTGAGCTCGAAATCGCCTATACCTTCTCGAGAGGACTCGGGCACTGGAGAAGGCGAGAAGGAGGAGGAGGAGGAGGAGGACGAGGGAGGACACGAGGCTGTGGCGCCCAAAGGTCGGCCGCGGCTGCCCGCAGATGTACAGCGCGCCGTTTCTCGGAGGTCTTTCGCGCCCACAGGAGCAGGCGATGCCAAACGGGGCAGGGTCCATCAACGTCGAATCAGGTGATCGTATCGAACCGGAATGTGCATCGGATTGGATGGATGGCATCGGTACGAAGCCGAATCGGATCGAGCCAGCCGGAATCGAAACCGAATCGGATCGCTCGGATCGAAGTGGACCCTGAACGGGGTCGCTGGTAGGGCTAGGTCGGGCGTGTCCCCCCCTACAGGCGGAGCTTGGACGAATAACAAAGAGAAGACCACGAGCAAATACGCAAAAATGGTCAACAATAGTCAAGAAAACGCCCCCTATAATAGAACAAATAATAGAACAAATAGTCTTTGACCATGGTGGAATATGCCTCCTGTAGAAGGACACGCTCGACTTCTTATTGGAAGGCGGGGTGCCGGGCGCCGCCTCCGCCTCGAGGAGGGGGGGGGGGGCAGGGCGCCCCACCCCTCCCCCTTCGTGAGGCCACGAGCGCAGGACAGCGCCCCGGTCCTCGTGTTCGTCCCTCCTCGATTCCTCTCGGGAGGTGGCGACGCACAGCAGTGGTGACGCACCTCTGCACTGCAGGACAAGCCTTTGCAGGTCTGTGTGCGTGGGTGTGTCTGTGTGCGTGGGTGTGCGTGTGTGTCTGTGTCTGTGTCTGTGTCTGTGTCTGCGTCTGTGTCTGTGTCTGTGTCTGTGTCTGTGTCTGTGTCTGTGTCTGCGTCTGTGTCTGTATCTGTGTCTGTGTCTGTGTCTGTGTCTGTGTGCGTCTGTGTGTGAGTGCGTAAGTGTGAGTGCGTGTGTGTGTGTGTGTCAATGTCAGTGTGAGCGTAAGTGTGACTGTGAGTGTGGGAGTGTGTGTGTGTGTGCGTGTGCGTGGATGTGTGTGCGCGTATCTGTCCTCATCAGCAGCAGCTCTTTTGCAGCACAACAATTACAACATGACAAGCACACACACGCACACACACACACACGCACACACACGCACACACACACGTCGCTGGTGTGGGGGGCGGGCCTGTTCGAGCCCAAAGAGTGCGCGACACGGTCACGAGAGCTGTGCTTCTATCAGTGAGTAAACAAAACAACAGTTATCATTTGCGCGCGCTTCTTTACTGGAAGCTATGCGCTCCATGCTTTCGGAACCTTAATGCGTGATCCCCGGTCTGCTGTTGTTCCAATAGGCCGATATTGAATCGCGCGACGGGGTCGTAGTCTACAACCTTGGCGGAAATATCGGCCCCAGTCGCTGGCGCTGTCAGTGCGGCAACAGTAACGATGCTGACATGTGCGAGGTGACAGGTTTTCCATCGCGCCACGGCTGCCGTCTGTAGAATGGCCCCTCGGTCTCAGCGTCGCCGTTGCCTAACAACGGGCTGGCAAACGCTGGCGGCCGAGGGGCTGGCGCCACTGAAAACGGATCCAGGAACTGTGATCCAGACCTTCGACGACTCGACGCTGGGAGCCGCCATCGGATACCTCGAACCCTTCGCCGAGGCTGGCTCCTCATCCCGAGCAGTCTCTTGAAGGTCCCCAGGACCCAAGCAGCCGCCCCCAGAGGCCGCAAACGGCGAGAAGTCAGCGGCGCGATCTTTAGATCAGTCGCCAGCGAGCGTGTCTGGGGAAACCAGAAGGTACCTATACCACTGCTCCCTGGATATCTCCCGGGGCGCGTTCTGACCAGGATTCCGAAGCGAATCCAGCCGCGGCGACGACGGCCTCCCAGGAAGGCCCCTCAAAAAAGAGGGAAAACGAGGGAAGGGTACCGGTATCCCCAGACCCCCGACGTCGTGATTTTTTCACAACGTCGACCCCCAGAAGTCTGGACCCCTTCCCCGGGACCGGTTTTTCGTCCTGAATCGTTTTTGACGGTCCCGAGGCTCGGGAAGGGCCCCCGGATGCCGAAAGTAACGAAAAAACTCACGTCGTGTTTTTTTAACATCGCGAGGGGGTCTGGGTCGGTACCTCAGCCTTCGCCGAGAAGTGTGTCGCCAGAGGTCTGAGGATGGCCTGTCTGGGCCAGGCGAGGGCCAGGCGGGCGGCGTTCCCTGCAGGGCATGCGCCCAGAAAAGCGGAAAATTCTGACGGCCCCTGCTGGGTGAGCTCCGTCTACAGCCAGCTGCTAAGTCATGAGGCTGTCACGCAGGAGGAGGAGGGGGAGGGGGAGGAAGAGGAGGAGGGGAGGGGGAGGATTGGAGGAGGGGACAGGGGAGGAGGACGAGGACGAGTAAACGAACGCAGAGGGAAGAAGAGCAGGAGGGAGGGAGGAAGTAGGAGGAGGAGGGACGAGGACTGACTGACTGACCGACTGACTGACTCGCCCTTGGGATGGCGGGTGACTGGATTACTCGCCCTTAAGGAGGACTGCGGACTGAGGAGGAAGGACACAGGGATGTGAGAAAGATTGAGGGAGGGAGGAGGGAAGGGGGGTGACGAGGAAGGAGGAGGACAGAAGGCGCAATGAAGGCAGGATGAGGAGGACAAGGAGGAGGACCAAGGGGGGGAGGCGGAGGGGTCGGGAAAGGCGAGCACTTCACACCTCCTAGCTCGCAGAGGCCACGTGTCCCAAATGGCGTCGCCGACCCCGTTCCCTCACGGAGGGGGCTGGCACTGTAGTCCGCCTATGTGAGCAGATCCCGGCAATGCCACGGGAATGTGTGTTGCCGGGGGTACCGCCACCAACTCCAGGATCCGGCCCCCCTGGATCACGCGGGACTCCCCGTGATGCCCCAGAAGACGGTCAAGGCCCCCTCGGTCCTCGATCCTCTCTCCTCCTCGGCGCTCGACTTCCAGGAAGTGGTTGTGACCTCCCTGGTGGTGATGCAGGACGGAGCCAGGACGAGGAGAAATTCTGGTGAGAATAAATCGAGACTCTCTGAGATCTGGCGGTTCTGGAGGATGTATCGGGCGTCGCGGCCTTCTCAAAGCGCTCTGGGACGCTCTGAGAGCGTTCCGGAACGCTCTGACACAGACTTATCCTCGTCCTGGCCCCGTCCGATGACCCCCCTCTGGCATTGCCTGATGTTTGGGCAGATGGGTTACATGTTCACTGGCCCTGGGCGGAAAAAGTGTGCCAGCGCGGAGCGCCCGAGGCCTTCGCCAAGGAGCACACGGCGCTGGTGAATCGAGAGCCCCCCTCCCTCTTATGGAGGCCTCGTAGATAGGGTGCGGGTAGATGGGTCAGATGACTGCGCCGCATCGGCGATGTATCGCCCATACATCGACGACGTCGGCGATGCATCGACGACGTCGACGTGCAGAAAATGTGACTCCACATCGAGCCGCGATCCTCAGACCCCATCCACTCCGACCCCGTCTGGGAGGCCCCGATCTTAGTCACCCTCGGCGCCCTTTCTAGACTCTAGAAGCAGTTAGTGAAGCCAGGACAAAGCTCACTCGTCGTCGTCCTCGGTCTCCGCACCATGCGCCGTAGGTCTACGCCTCGGTCTCGCGCATCCTGGCGGCTCGCCCGGCGGCCACGATGGCCACGACAAGCCAACTCTTCCCTCCTTCTCCTCCTCCTCCTTCTTCTCCTCCTCCTTCTCCCGTCCTCCTCCTCCTCCTCCCGTCCTCCTCCATCTCGTCCTCGTCCTCGTCCTCGTTCTCATTCTCCTCCTCCCCCTTCTCCTCCTCCTCCTCCTCCTCCTCCTCCACCTCCTCTTCCTCTTTGTTCATGCTCCTCCTCATCCTCCTCCTCTTCCCTCCTCCTCGTCCTCGTTCTCCTCCTCCTCCTCCTCTTTCACGTACCTCCTCCTCCTCCTCCTCCTCCTCCTCCTCCCTCCTCCTCCTCCTCTCCCCCCCTCCTCCTCATCATCCTCCTCCTCCTCTTCCTCCTCCTCCTCCTCCTCCTCTATCTCCTCCTCCTCCTCCTCCTAATCCTCCTCCTCCTCATCATCATCATCAGCATCATCATCATCATCATCATCATCATCATCATCATCATCATCATCGTCATCATCATCATCAGCATCATCATCCTTCCCAATCCTTCTCTCCCCCTGCGCCTCCTCCTCCTCCTTTTCCTCGTCCTGGTCCTCTTCCTCTTCCTTCTTCGCCGCCTTTCCTTTCCTGTCACATAAATCCTCCCTGTCGCGCCCTGAGGCCAGTTCCTCGCCTTAGCGCCACGCACATTCGTTTGACACATTGACACGAGATTCACGTATGGAGGGCGGACCACTTTCAATGGGTGACGTTCGCCTTAGCGCCGCGCGCATTCGCTTAAACATTTGCAAGAGAATCGCACGGATGGAGGACGATCCGCTCTCAAGCTGTGGCGTTCGTCTTAGCGCCGCGCACATTCGTTTGAAGCAGCTGCAAGAGTTTTACGGTCGGAGGGCGGCTCCACTTCAAAATGTGGATCTCGGCTTGGCGGCGCGCACACTCGTCTTGAGAGTTTACAACAACTTGAAACCATATCATGGTCCCAAAAACAGAAATGGTATGCTGGAACGATGTCGGACTGTCAAGGCGCTACACGTATCTTGATTCGCCGCGTTGAAGTCCCAGGAATGGCGTTCTGGCGCGATTCAGCATCGTCAAGACAACAGTAACGGTGAATCGCGGCGCTGAAGCCCCAGGAATGGTGCACTGGCAGTGCAAAAGTTTCAAATGCTAGTCTTTCAACGGGGCACTTCCCTCAATGCAAATGAATCCTTGCAGGGGCCTGTGAAGCGGGACCTTGGAGGGAGGGTCTGCTGCAGTAGCGTTGATGGGTCTTGGGTTTACACTGGTCCTCCTCCCCTTCCTCCTCCTCCTCGTCCCCCTCCTCCTCCTCCTCCTCCCCCACCTCTCCTCCTCTCTCATCCTGCTCCTCCTCCTCTCTCATCCTGCTCGTCCTCTCTCATCCTGCTCCTCCTCCTGCTCCTCCTCCTCCTCATGCTCCTCCTCCTCCTCCTCCTCCTCCTCCTCCTCCTCCTCCTTTTCTACTCCTCCCCACCTCTCCTCCTCTCTCTCCTCCTCCTCCTCTTCTTCTTCTTCTTCTTCCTCCTCCTCCTCCTCCTCCTCCTCTTCCTCCTCCTCCTCCTCCTCCTCCTCCTCCTCTTCCTCCTCCTCCTCCTCCTTCTTTTCCCAAAAATCATTATCCCCCCTCCTCTCGCCGACGCTGCCGTCCTCGCGCTGGGCGGTCGTGGGCACTATTTCCGGCCACCGGGGGGGGCCGATCCTCGGACAAGGGATGCCCCGACCTCCCCCCTCTCCGCGGCGTGGCAGAAATTATGCTAACGGAGTTCCCCACATAAAGAGATTAACGGTTTCGTGGGACCCATTTTCTTGATGCCCTCCTCGCGACGCTGGAGGGGTGGGAGGGGCACGAAACCATGTAAATAGTATGGTTTTCCGATACCCTCCTCGCTCAGGCGGGGCCTCCCTGGAGGGGTGGGAGGGGCACGAAACCATGTAAATAGTATGGTTTGCCGATACCCTCCTCGCTCAGGCGGGGCCTCCCTGGAGGGGTGGGAGGGGCACGAAACCATGTAAATAGTATGGTTTGCCGATACCCTCCTCGCTCAGGCGGGGCCTCCCTGGAGGGGTGGGAGGGGCACGAAACCATGTAAATAGTATGGTATTCCGATACCCTCCTCGCTCAGGCGGGGCCTCCCTGGAGGGGTGGGAGGGGCACGAAACCATGTAAATAGTATGGTTTTCCGATACCCTCCTCGCTCAGGCGGGCCTCCCTGGAGGGGTGGGAGGGGCACGAAACCATGTAAATAGTATGGTTTTCCGATACCCTCCTCGCTCAGGCGGGGCCTCCCTGGAGGGTGGGAGGGGCACGAAACTATGTAAATAGTATGGTTTTCGGATACCCTCCTCGCTCAGGCGGGGCCTCCCTGGAGGGGTGGGAGGGGCACGAAACCATGTAATTATCCCGGCAAAGCAACCTAACAGCGATGTGTAGAAGCATATCTGAAAGCATTCCCTTAAGATTCAGATGAAAATCAAGTTGTAGAATTCTGCTGTTCTCGCAGTCGTAGTCGCATTCGCGATGACAGTCGCAGCGGCAACGGCAGTCGCAGTCACAGCCTCAGCCTCAGCCTGCCTCAGCCTCAGCCTCAGCCTGCCTCAGCCTCAGCCTGCCTCAGCCTCAGCCTCAGCCTGCTTCAGCCTCAGCCTCAGTCTGCCTTCAGCCTCGGCCTCAGCCTCAGCCTGCCTCAGCCTCAGCCTGCATCAGCCTCAGCCTCAGCCTCAGCCTGCCTCAGCATCAGCCTGCTTCAGCCTCAGCCTCAGCCTGCCTCAGCCTCAGCCTCAGTCTGCTTCAGCCTCAGCCTCAGTCTGCCTTCAGCCTCGGCCTCAGCCTCAGCCTGCCTCAGCCTCAGCCTGCCTCGGCCGCAGCATCAGCCTGCCTCAGCATTCAAAATGTGGCCCAGGAATGGAGTTCTGGGAACTAGAAGAACACGAAGTGGCCTACAGTTGGCTCCGGGCATTCAAAATCATGCCCAGGAATGGAGTTCTGGGAACTCGAAGACACGAAGTGGCCTACAGTTGGCTCCGGGCATCCAAAATGTGGCCCGGGAATGGAGTTCTGGGAACTCGAAGAGCACGAAGTGGCCTACAGTTGGCTCCGGGCATTCAAAATGTGGCCCGGGAATGGAGTTCTGGGAACTCGAAGAGCACGAAGTGGCCTACAGTTGGCTCCGGGCATCCAAAATGTGGCCCGGGAATGGAGTTCTGGGAGGTCGAATAGCACGAAGTGTGTGACTGTTGGCTTAAAACGACTTCTGCGGCACCCTGTCCGGCACCCGCCCAGACCCCCCTGTGGAGTCATCTGCTGCTCTCTTTTGACACCACTAGAAACCTATCAGTCTTCGCTGTTAGGTAAATAGTGTGGTTTTCGGATATACCCTCCTCGCTCAGGCGGGGCCTCCCTGGAGGGGTGGGAGGGGCACGAAACCATGTAAATAGTATGGTTTTCCGATACCCTCCTCGCTCAGGCGGGGCCTCCCTGGAGGGGTGGGAGGGGCACGAAACCATGTAAATAGTATGGTTTCCGATACCCTCCTCGCTCAGGCGGGGCCTCCCTGGAGGGGTGGGAGGGGCACGAAACCATGTAAATAGTATGGTTTTCGGATACCCTCCTCGCTCAGGCGGGGCCTCCCTGGAGGGGTGGGAGGGGCACGAAACCATGTAAATAGTATGGTATTCCGATACCCTCCTCGCTCAGGCGGGGCCTCCCTGGAGGGGTGGGAGGGGCACGAAACCATGTAAATAGTATGGTATTCCGATACCCTCCTCGCTCAGGCGGGGCCTCCCTGGAGGGGTGGGAGGGGCACGAAACCATGTAAATAGTATGGTATTCCGATACCCTCCTCGCTCAGGCGGGGCCTCCCTGGAGGGGTGGGAGGGGCACGAAACCATGTAAATAGTATGGTTTTCGGTATGGAGTGGTATGGAATGGTACTGGAGGTATGGTATGGTATGGTACTGTGTGGCATTGGTGTGATATGGTATGGTATGCTATGGTACGCCATGGTATGGTATGGTACGGTATGGTACGTATGGTGTGGTATGGTATGGTATGGTATGGTATGTGTGGTAGGAACTATGGTATGGTATGGTGTGTGTGGTAGGCATAATATTGTGCTGTATGGAAGATGGAGCGGGAGGTGGGTGGGAAGGAGAGGGTGTTCTGGGAAAACAAGAACCCCACTCAGGATGTGGGGAAAAACACGATGGGAGGTGCATCACTCGGTGGCGAGCGAGGGGGGGAAATGAGAAGGAGAAAGCCTTCTCTAGGCATGCGCGTTCCGCTACTCGCAAAGTCACTACTCGCAAACGGCTTGGATCCGCCGTGGGACATTTACGATGGATTACATCGAGGCGAACATGGGAGTTCGGACGTTTGCGAGTAGGCACTTTGGGAGTAGTGGAACGCGCTCGGAGACTTCCAGAAGGCGGCGGGACTTCTCAGAAGCCCTCGCGCCTTCTGAGAGGTTGTTTGCCTCTGTCGTCGGGAAAAGCTCAGAACACTTCTCAGAAGGCCAGGGGGGGCTTCAGAGACTTCTGAGAAGGCCCACCCCTTCTCACTTCCCCCCCCCGCTCGCCGCCGAACCACAGTGGCCGCTGTTGGATTGGGCAACTTTTGTTGATGGGCGTCGCGAGCAAATCACGACGGGAGGCTTTTTGGCAATCGTCGCCCTCTGGGGGCCCTCGCCGGGCCTCGAGGCCGTCGAGCAGGGGCTCAGGAGGAGACGCCGGCCACGGGGAGTCGGTCCAGACATCTGGGGAGCCACGCCGCGAACAAAAACGCGATGTCGGATGTCTGGGATGGCAGTTTCGCTTCGGGGTTCTGGCAGTGCTGGCGTAGCGACTTCGGTTTAGCAAAGTTGAGCGCCTTATCAAAATTATGGCTGTAGTTGTCGCAAATGCAAGTGTACTTACCGAAGCCGCAACTACACTTATACGGCCCTTGCTTGTATACAAGCAAGGGCCCAGGAATCTCTCCTTGGGGGCGTCCCGGTGGCTGCGCCTGCGCTGCTGGCGCGGAGCCGCCGCAGAGCCTGCGCGCTGTCGCCACTTGTCTGTTTATCGGTAGGGCACCTCTTGGGCGGCACTGCCAACACCTGAGGTCCGTCGTTGCGAAAAAGTTGCAACATCGAGACAAATCCGCCGACCCTGTCGGCGTGTGTGAGGGGCTGTGCCGTTCGTCCTGGTCGTCGTCGTCGTCGTTGTCGTTGCAGTGCTCTAGCGGGCTTGAGGGAAATCGACCCACGCCGTAACCACGTCAAAGGGAAATCCTTTCCGTTTGTCCCTTCCCCGGCGGGGGGGGGACCCGTGGGGATCCCGGGGGGGGAATCCTGGGGGGGATCCCAGGGGGGTTCGCCACCCAGATACGCTTTCACTCCCCGCGCGCTCCCCGCGCGTCTGGCGCGGTCCCCGCGCGGTTCCGGAACCCCGCGCGGCTCCAGAAGCTCACAGACATCCCCAAGGTGATGCCACGAGCCTTTCAAAATACCCCCAGCCGTCCAAGACTCTCCCACATGATGCCAAAAGCAAGCCCTCGACGACAGGAATCTCCCAAGCCGTCCACGGATGCCCCAGAGAAACTAAAGAAAACGGCCCGAAACCTAAGGAGATCCCATGTTTCTGGCTTTCTCGCCTTTTCGCTTCCGAAGGGCTGCGAGGGCTGTGAAAGGCGGCGAGGCGGGGCTCTGCCGCCGCCCACCGACGGGCAGTCAGGGCGCTCGGGAAGCCCTGACCTCCGGCGTCTTGAGAAGAGCGGTTCAGTTCTTCACCACGGGGCCGGTTTCGAGACACCCCGGTGCCCAAAATGGCCCCCAGAGGCCGAAAATGACGAAAGACTAAGCATGTAGAACGAGTCCCCCTCCTCCTCCTCCTCCTCCTCCTCCTCCTCCTCCTCCTCCTCCTCCTCCTCCTCCCCCTCCTCCTCCTCCTCCTCCTCCTCCTCCTCAGAACTCTGCGGACTTAGCCCCAGGGTAGCTCTAGGGGTAGGCCCTAGGGCAGCCCTAGGGTAGCCCTAGGGGTAGGCCCTAGGGGTAGCCCTAGGGTAGCCCTAGGGGTAGGCCCTAGGGGTAGCCCTAGGGTAGCCCTAGGGGTAAGCCCTATAATGAGCCTTAGGGTAGCCCCAGAGGTAGGCTCTAGGGGTCGCCCTTTTATTGCGGATTACAAACTCTTCCTTTGGTCGGGCGGGCGGGCGGGACATTAAATGCATGTATTGCTTTGGCGGCGGATTACAGATTGATTCCCCTTTGTAGCAGATTACAAATTGATGCCTTTAGTCGGGCGGGCGGGCGCGACATTAAAGGCATTGATTGCCTGTGTGGTGGATTGCCAATTGCTTCCCGTTGGTAACGGATTACGAGTAGATTCCCCTTGTGGTGGATTATCAACTGGTTCTTTTGGTCGGGCGGGCGGGTGGGACATTAAAGGCATTGATTGCTTGCGCGGCGGATGGCAAACTGATTCGCACTGTGGCAGATTACACATTGATTCCTTTTGTCGGGCGGGCGGGCGGGACATTAAAGTCAATGATTGCTTGCGTGGTGAATTACAAGTGGATTCCCTTTGGCAGCGGATTACAAACTTATTTCTCTGGTCGGGCAGGCGGGCGGGACATTAAATGCATTGATTGCTTTGGTGGCGGATAATAAAATGATTCAATTTGGCAGCGGATGACAAGTTGATTACTATTGTGGCGGACTGCAAGCTGATTCCTTTTGTCGGGCGGGCGGGCGGCACATTAAAGGCATTGCTTGCTTGCGTGGCGGATTACACATTGATACCTTTCGTGGCGGAGTGAACGTGGAAGAGGAGGAGGAGGTATATAGATAGAGCGGCATTGGGGGCAAGGCAGTGCATTCGCCCGTCAGGATGGGCCCCCGCCGTCGCCGCTCAGAGCGGCGCCTTCATTGTGATCGCAGCGCCACGCACGCCGATCACCTTGCCGAGCGAGGCGTAGTCGTGTCGGCCATCCATATTCTCGAACTCGTAGTCGTAGCCCTGCCCACCACGTAGCCAGCTCGTCCTCCATGACTCCCGCTGGTGGTATGCCCTTCTTCACCGTAGCTCCCCCTTGAAGCAGCACTCTGTGGGTGCTGTCCTTGGAGTTGCTCTGCTGCTTCTGCTCCTTTGGGGGATCCGCCTCGGCCACCGCGGCGGTCGAGGGCCCCTGCTCGGTATACAGTGTGATCTTCGCCTGGTTGCAGTCGTGGCACTTGCTGTTCTTCAGGTGCTTCACGTTGTAGAGGTCTGTTGCCACCCTGAACTGGTCCTCGAACTTCCCGTGCTCTGTGAGAATGCCTTTGGTCTTGGCGCCCTCGTCCTCGGAGCAGTGGGTCGAAATAAGCGAATGTCCCTTGCCCGCCTCCGTGCACTTGTCCGTGTAGATCTTCCTGCAGGCTCGGAGCGCCTGGATCACCTTGGTCTGAGTCGGCATCGGATACGAGCTGTAGACCGCGGACACGACCCAGGCGAACTGCTGAGTGTTGGCCAGACCTTGCTTGGTCATCACCGTGAGCGGCTTCTGCAGCTTGTGGTCGCACTTGGCATGGTAGGCTGTGCCTCCTTGTTGTTGGCGTCGAGCGGGGACTTGGCGCCGCAGCTGAGGCCAGCAGCCATGAGCATGAGGTGGAGGTGGCCTCGGCTTGGACACGCACTGAAGCTGTCTGTAGGAGCAGCGCCAGTAGGGGGGGCGACATGGAGTATGCGCAAGCCGCGGACCTTAGGCTTGCCGTTCTTCTTGTCGAGGGTGCAGCTCTGGCTGCGGTGGGCATTGAGAGGAGCGAAGCCGACGCGGTACGAGAGGTAGAGGACTGACTCGAAGCTCTCCTGCGCGAGGGGAGCCTCAGCGAGCTGGTCATCGTAGCTCACGCCTGTCGTCTTCGGCTTCTGCTTGGTGCAGTAAGTGGGCAGTAAGGTCATCTGGGAGATCTCGGGCAGTGGCCAGTCTGGCACTGAGGCGCGCTTCTTGAAGTACTTGAGACGCTTAATGACGCCTGCGAGTGCTCGCAGGTGTTGTCTTCGTGCTTCGTGCTGGCGCTTCTGCTTCTCAAGGGGAGGTGCGAGGACCTCGATCTGGTACTCGATCTCGTAGTTGGGGGCGGTCCCGATGCACTCCTCTCTGAGCTTGGGGCGCGCCTGGTGTAGCCGCAGACGTTCCTTCATGAGCTGGTAGCATTGGTCGAGCTCGGGCTTCAGGCGCTCGAAGAAGGGCTTGGCCGCCTCCTTCATGATGTTCACGATGAGCTCCCCGCATTCGTCCGCTGCGCGGTCCCCGACCAACTTCTGCTGCTTGTCCTGGTGCTTGCCGATGTAGAACTCCTGCGCGCCATTGAACTCCTTGCGGTACTTGCCCTTCTGCAGGGCCAGGGCCGTCTTGTCGTAGTCCCAGGCGGTCATCTTTAGATCTGTGAACACGTGCGGGATGATGACGTTGGCGGCGGCATGCAGTAGGACAGGGTCGCGCGGCACGTTGTCATTGATGAGTTGAGGTGCCTTGGCCGTTCGCCGCCTGATTCTACAAGAAGTAGTGCGGGAGCATAGACCGTGGGGCAATGCAATGTAGTCGGGGCGAGTGGCCTGTCCATGGGCGCCGGTGTACATGGGCCTCGCGTACCAGAAAACGTTCAGGATGCACCTGCCGTGCACGTCGAGCACGAAGTGGAAGGCGGCGGTTACCCCTCCAGGTACTCCTATGGGGCCAGAATCGCCGCTCGCGTAGCTGGGCGAGGCGGGACGCAGTCCTTCCTGGCCGTGGTGGTCGTTCAGGTCGAGGCCGATGATCGGCGTGCTCCTGGTGGGCGTCGCGTTCTGGGTCTTGTAGATCCGCTTGAGTTTCTCGTTGATCGTCTTGATCCGAGCGTTGTGGCGCTTGGCGAGCCCTGACCGTGGAGGAAGAGCCGCAACAATGAGATTCGTGTCTAGTCCTCCTCTATGAAGGCTGGCTCCTGCGCGTCCTTGAATGCTCGGCGGCGGGCGGGGGAGCGCGGTCACACACTTGATGCGGTAGCGGTTGCTGAACGTGTTGGCCACGCCCGCGTGATCGTTGGTGAAGGATCCACTGCCGTAGCCCCTCGTGACGATGCGGTGCTGGTAGGTCTAGAGCTGGTCGACGGGGCTGGAGGCGTGCTGCCTGCGACGAGCGGCTGGTAACTCGATGACGTCGCCTGCGCTGAACTGTCTCGGCCGCTCCGAGCTTCTCAGTGGCTCGCCCGTGCTGAGCGGGTTGTACACACCCTGGCTCGGGAATGTCATCCAGAAGATCGCGAGAGAAGAAAAATGGATGGCCAGCCGCGCTGGCATGACATGAAGGGTGCCCTGGGGGCGGAAGCTGCTCTGCGTGGGGTGCCTGCTGGGCCGCGAAGAATGGGGCTAGAGCAGGAGACGGCGGCTGACGAGGAGGAGGAGGAGGAGGAGAAGGAGGACGACGACGACGACGACTGTCTGGGCCTGGAGCGTAGCCCTAGGGGTAGGCCCTAAGGATAGCCCTAGGGTAGCCCTAGGGGTAGGCCCTAGGGGTAGGCCTAGGGTAGCCCCAGGGGTAGGCCTAGGGTAGCCCTAGGGGTAGGCCCTAGGGGTAGCCCTAGGGTAGCCCTTCCTTGGGTGATCTATAAGACAGATACAGAGAGACAGAGAGATAAGGGAGAAATGTGTGCGAGGTATGAACGCAAGGAGGTCGAACTCGAACAACAAAAATGATGTGGGAATTCCCATGATTTTTCAAGATGGGGCCCCAACTTGGCAGTGGTTAAGTGCAGCAGGAACCGGGGCGAGGGAGGCGGAGAGAGACAGAAGGATATATGAGGAGGAGGGAGGAGGGGAGAGGATGACGAGGAGAGATGAGCCGCTTCCTCCGAACTCGCCGCCAGAAGGGGATAACAAAACATGATGGTGTGAAACGGGAAGCAAGAGAGAGATCAGTGGAAACGGACAGCGAGGGACGGGGAAGATGGAAACGCTTTCCCGGGGAGGGGGGAATTGAAAAACATGTACGTGCGAACTGTCCCTCTTGTTTCAAGATGGGCCTCTGACCCTTTCATGGGACAGGAGGCTTGGTGAGGGAGGCGGAGGGAGGAAGGAGTGAAGGAGAGATGAGGTGGGAGAAGGACGGAAAGGACGCGACGGAGAACAGGGAGCAGGAGAGAGGCATGAGAGAAGGGAGAGATAAAGCGAGAGGACATCTCGTGGCAGTCTCCCGGGGGCGTTTCTGGGATGTCTTCAGAACCCATCAGGGAAGACGGAGGGCGGAGAAGGATGCGGGGGGGTGAAGCAGGGGAGAGAGAACAATGGGAACGGATAGCCAGGGATGGGAGAGGCGGGAACGCATTCTGGGCGGGGTGGGCTCGACCTTGAAAAAAAAGCGAGTTGTAGCATGTCCATGCTTTGCAGGTTGGGGATCCTGCCACTTCGTGAGGCAGGAAGCTGGGTGAGGGATGCGGAGGGAGGGAGGGGTGAAGCAGAGATGACGTGGAGGGAGGAGGGCAAGGGAGGCAACAAGGGAAAGGGAGGAGGAGAGAGGGATCAGGGCAGGAGGGAGGGGCGAGGAGAAAGGATGTCACTGGGCAGTCTCCCGGGGGACGGCCCTGGGTTGTCGTCGAGACCTTCCTGGAGCCTGTGCGGGCGTCTCGTGGTGCCTCTTGTGTGCCTCTTGGGTGCCTCTTGGGGGTCTCGGGGGGCTCTCGGGGGCTCTCGGGGCGCTCTCGGGGGCCTCTCGGGGGTTTCTTGGGGGTCTCTTGGGTGATCTTTGGGCTTCTGGCAGCCCGTGGGGGCCTCTTGGGCGGCCCCTGGGGGCTTTTCGGGGACTGCCTGGGGCGTCTCCTGGAGGCATGCTGTAGCTCTCGTGGGGAGCATGCGCAAGCCTCGGTATCGCACCGGGCGGGAAAATGCGAGAACGCAGAAATCATAGATGTTCCTCAGTTGTTTCAATGACTTTGGCCTCTCGAGGGCTTCCTTGGAGGTCTCTTGGGCGGTGTTGGGGGACTCTTCCTGTTTTTCTCCGAGCTAAAGTCAGCACGCTGACAGTCGAATGCCATAGGACACTAGGTGCGTCAAAGCCTCAACAGCCTCGCCGAGAGCAATGGCTTCAGCTTCAAATGACGACATCGGATTCTATATACATGTGCCAGCCATGAAAATTGAAAGCGCCTCTGGCCGTCCACGCGTTCAGGCTACCATGCAGCCGCCGAGCAATAGCCTGGGTGCCGCCAAAATTCAAGCCAAGGGCATTGCAGAAAACAAGGGCTCCCAACTTCGCGCTACACGCTGCGCGAAGCGCGAAGCGCGAATACCTTCGCGCTCTCGCGCCGCCTCCCAGGGGAGAAGAGGAGGATGAGGAACCGGAGCCGAACCGCGAAACGCGAAACGCGAACAACTTCGCGCCATCGAAGGCGCCCTTGGAGAACACTGGTCACCCCGATGGCTCAAAGCACACGGAGGTACACGCCAAAGAGAAGGGAGTTCGGCGATCGACGAGGGCGAACGGTCCAGGAATTCCGGAACACCTCCCTAAGAGGGGACTCGTGCCATGGGAAAAGCGGGCGACTCCACGGGGTAGGCCTAAGTGCTGGAAAAACTTCCTACGCATGGTGTGTTCAGCGTGCCTCCCTGGCAAAACCGTGGGCTGCGCACGAACTTGGCATCCATCGGGAGCGGCCAAAGAGGGGGGCGTCCAAGAGGTGTGTGTGTGTGTGTGTGCGTGTGCGTGTGTGTGTGTGTGTGTGTGTGTGTGTGCGTGTGTGTGTGTGTGTGTGTGTGGGTAAGCCAAGGCTCCTCCCCCTCCCCCCCGTCACCACCCCCCCCCTTGGCCGCCCCCAGATCCAGGGGCGGGGCCGTCTGAGGCGGCACGCCCCCCGGGGCGTGCCAGTTGAAAACAGGGACGTCGACAAGGTCTTGCGGCAGAGACGCACCCGTCCACAGCCACACTTGTCTGGTTGCGTCGGACAAGCGTGTGCACGCAGGGCAGAGCGAAACGAACAAATCGATGTTCCTGGAATGGCAAGTAGACATTGGGGAAGAGGAGGGAGCAGCTGCAGGAGAGTGAGAGGGAGGGAGGATCGGGGTGAGAAGGGAAGACGTTGCTCGTGCACGTGTGCACGTCTCTAGGCTCTGACAGCCCACGGATACAAGCATTTTGGCAGCTTGAAGTAAACATAACAACCCAACGTGTGCTGTGTAAGCTCAAGGGCAGAGTGCGGTTCGTTTGACACATCTGCCGATAGGAGGCAAGCTCGCTCCCACAGTGAGGGCGCGGACAGCTAGCCCCCAAAATCGCCGCAAGGCGGTGGGAACGCATGGGAACGGAATATTGAGGAGAAAGGAGAGGAGACTGCGTCAAGGTAATACCGACGGCATCGGCCGACTTTTCTGCGGTTGCAAGCGGCCAGAGCAATCCAAGCTGACGGTAAGAAGACCTGCGCAACGAAACTGAGGGTATGCTCTGACTTCGCCGTCCCAGCCAGCGTGTTTGAGCCGCTTCGAAGCAAATGCCAAGATTTCGAGCATCCCGACAATGAATGCGTGAAGACCGTGCAAGTCACAGAATGCGCCCAAGCGAATGAACAGCAGGAGCACGATCAGGAACACCAAGAGGATGATGATGCTGAGGAATGGCACTAAGTTAACGAACAAGGGACAAGGGGAGGAGGATACGGGCAACTCATGTTTAGGAAACTTGCGAGTGGAGACTCCCTCCAGGCGTCTTGTGGCAACTGCCCAACGGCATGCTGCTGTAATCTGCCTCATGGATGAAACTTGCTTCATTTCCTCTGCAAGCTTAATCATACAGTGCATCACCTGCATTCTCGCAATCTGGCGTCAGGACACACTCTAAGCGAGGCTACAAACGCTCCTGCGCGCACTGAAAACCAGGCGTACCACCGTGCCAGGCTTGTGTGCAACACCCGCGTGGGGAATCGGCTAAATCGATCTCCATGCCGTTGAGCGTGGCGCCGAAAACCTTGCACTCTGGCTTGATCCATGTCAGGGGCAACTCGGGACGTGGGGGCGGTAGATGCGAGCAGCACGGTGGTTGTGGCATATCTGCTGCACCTTTGACCTCGTCTTTGAACTTCCCACCGGCGTCGTGTAGGTGACAAAAGTTACATGTTGCACCAAACCTGCACGTGCCTCTTCTGAAGACAAAGTTGCAGTACCGAGGGCAAGCCCCCTTCACGCAACGGCCCTCAGGGCGGCAGTCTGAGCAACGCTCACGAGTCTTGAAGAACTGCTCGTTGACCATTCGCGTGGGCGCCCGTGGGAGCAGCCATTTCCTGGCCTCCAGTCGCTGATACCAGGTCGGTCGGCACGTCAATGTTGTGCACTGCCAGTGCCCGCAGGCATGAAGCACGCCTACTGAATCACACGTCGGACAACTCATGCCATCCACGTGCTCGTCGGTCTGGGCGCCGATCGCACCGACGGCCCGCGCGCTCAACGGTGCGTGCGCGGCGCCGCTCGGAGCCTCCAGCCAACCCTCCACCCCGCGCTGGCTGTCCTCGCCCTCGCCGGCGAGGCCGCCGACACAAGCGTGGCTGTCCTGCATCAGCGTCGACGCCGTCCTCGGGGTGCCGCGGGGCGAGGCGCGGGCGGCGAGGCCGCGGCCCGACGGCCCCAAGAGGTCCCCCTCGCTGCGGGCGCGCGCGAGTCCGGGCTTCACGTCCACCGCCTCGAGGAAGCCGTTCTTGACGACCAGCTGGAAAGCGGCGGCCCCGCGCCGCGTCGCCGCCGGGGCGCCTGCCGCGCCGGGCGTCTCCAGGGCCGCCCCGCGGAGCATCCCTGGGGCAGCTCTTGCAATATCGGCCACGCCTGGCTGCGAGCGGCTCTTCGGCCAGAAAGCCTCGAGCCCAAAGGCGTGAGCACAATGGCTTGAGCCAGAATCGCTTGAGCCAAAATGGCTACGGAGGTGTTGGGGGACTCTTGGAGGCCTCTCAGCACTGTCTTGGGCGCTCGCGGGTGTCTCGTGGCCGTCGGGTGGCTGCAGTGGGCCGTCTCAAAGCCTTTCGGGTTGCCTCGGAGGCGTCCTGGGCCGTCTCGAGGCCCCCCTAAGGCTCCCTGGGAGAGGCCCGGGAAAGCGGTACCAGAGATTTGTCCGACATGTCAGCGAGGTGGGCGGTGCCCCTGAAAGGAGGCGGTATTGTGTATACATACATGTATTTATAATAATAAGTCAATAAATGTGTATATATATATATATATATATGTCTAGATGTGTGCCAATCACTTCTCGCACAATTGCTCACACTATGCGAAGTCAAAGGACTCAGAATCGCTTCCCAATGCCATCGTCTATCGTATCGCTATCAGGGTGCCTTTTCCGGGATCCTCTGCTCCTTCTCGGCCTGGGCCCTACCAGAGCCCAGTTCCGAGCCCCAGAGGATCGTTGGTCCCCTGCCGCCCACTCCTGTCGTTTTCCATTGGAGCGCTTCCGATAGGACCGCGCCCCCAAGGGTGGACGAGGGCGGGTCGCGGCTCGCTCCTGCGCGCGAGCCCAAGCTGCAGGCGGAGGAGAGGAGGGAGCCAACTGAAGAGTCTGGGAGACACTGGAAGTCAGGAGAGCCGGCTCCACGCAGAGGCGACCCTGGGAAAGCGCGCCCTGTGGTGCGCGGCTGGCCAATCGATGCGCGGTGCGCTGCGACAGGAGCGGCCTGCGTGCTCGAGGCTGGCCCGCTCCCCGCGCTCCCCCGAAGGCCGTGCACCACGGGTCACTCCCGCACAGAGGGCCGCCCCTGCGCGTGGCCGCGAGGACGGCCCGGTGCGAAGGGGCTGGTCCTGGAGCATGGGGAGGGGAGGGGGAGGGAGAGGAGGAGGGGGAGGGGGAGGGGGAGAGGGAGAGCCCGCGGAGGAGCCCAGGGTGCGAGGGCGGAGATACAGCCGCACCCGAGCGAACAGGGCACCCGAGAGGGCACACTGGTGACTACCTACCAGACCACCCCAACCCAACCCGAAGACCCGAATTTGGCCCGAATTTCGGGTTGGGGGGGGGTACGGGTTCCATGGCAAATTGAAGCCTTCGGGTTGGGTTAGGGTGGTTTGGTGGGTCCTGGAGCATGGGCCCGCGGAGGGGCCCAGGGTGCGAGGGCGGAGATACAGCCGCACCTGAGCGGACAGGGCACCCGAGAGGGCACAAGGCTCCTCCGACGGCAGCGTGGCCCCAGAATACAAAGGGACGCGCGGTCTGCATGGGTCGGGACAGGCAGGACACAAGGGTACCCTCGATTTGGCAGCGTCGACCTGTCAATCAGGGCCGAGGGCCGACGGTACATCCATCACCACCGCCTGGGTGATCGTTCGTCGAGGATCTCGGCCGGCCGGGATGGGGGTGGGGAGAGAAACGTGTCCACATCGGCCGCCTGCCGAGGCCCCCGAGGATCCATCCTCCAGGCGGTGGTGATGGACAAGCCCCCGCCTCGCACGCGACGACGCGAGGGCCCCATGGGTCAACAGTCAGCCTTCCGATCATGCTCCGGGGTGCGCCCTGGACAGGCTTGCAGGGCGGATCCAGCCTTGGCGCGACGAGGCGCCCACTGCAGGCCACGGGCGAATCAAGTCAAAGATCGACCCTCGAACCTTCGAACCTCGACACTTCGGCGCGAGGGGTGTCTGGGGTCCTCGCCACCATCTGGGCGAAGCGCGACCCCGGGTTGCCCAGCAGCTCCGCCGGCGCGCCGAGCTCCGCCGCCTCGCCCGCCTCCATGACCAGGATGCGGTCGTAGCCCAGGACGGTGTTCAAGCGGTGGGCGATGCAGAAGATCGAAGGACAAACAAGAGTCATTATTTTGCTCCCATCGCACTTCAGGACAAAATCCCAAATATCATTTCGAGCACCCGGAAAAGTGTCGAAAGAACGTCGGAACAATGTCGAGACAATGTCTCCCAGGGCCCGACACGTGAAAACCCTCGAGAATTTCGGTAGTTTTTGGGTGCTGGAACTTCTTTCTGGTGATCAGGGCTATAAAGTAGGTTGGAACATAATGAAACAAGAACTGCATCGGAGCGAGGGGACCGAACGGTCTCGCACCATCCCTGGGCGCGTGGGTGGAGTGGGCTTCCGTGGCCCGCATTTCTGCTTGCCCCCCCCCGACAGGTTGGGGCTGCTAGTTCTGACGCACAGAGCTCCCGCCCCGCCCGCCCTGCAGACCGCGGCCGCCAGATGCCCCAGGTCCACCCAGTGTCCCCGAGTACAGTCGGGGCTCTGACCTAAGGAACCCTAAATGAGGAACGAGGCCCCTTTTTTCCATAAGTTAACTTTTGATTCCTTGTCGAAAACACCAGGAAAGCCTGAGGCAAGCTGTGAAACACTTAAGGAACGCGGAGCCCCTTCCCAACGAAAAGGGTTCCTTCTTCAGGGCCCCGACTGTAGCTCGCCCCCGCCTCGCCCTTACTGCTCCCGCGCACGCTGAAGACCAAGGCCGCCTGATCCCGAGGCCCACCACGTATCCCCGCGCCCCCCGCCCCCCGCCCCGCCTGGTACGAGTTACTATCGCCCACGATGGATGCCGCGGCCGCCAAATCCCCAGGTCCACCCAGTGTTCCGACGGCCCCGCCCCCCGATCGCCTTTTACTGCTCGTACTACGACGACTACTACTACTACTACTACTACTACTACTACTACTACTACTACGACTACTACTACGACGACTACTACTACTACTACTACTACTACGACTACTACGACTACTACGACTACTACGACTACGACTACGACTACGACTACTACTACTACTACTACTACTACTACTACTACTACTACTACTACGACTACTACTACTACTA
>CAUYUJ010014002.1:147500-167500 GCA_963575745.1 Prorocentrum cordatum | reverse complement strand
CCCTCCCCGTTGTCCCTCCCCTCCTCTCTCCCTTCCCCTGTTTGAAAGGCTGCTCCAACTGCACCTGGCATGCAAGGAAGATACAGGGGGTATGCTCGAAGACGCAAAGAACCAGCATCCAAGGTTTGCGATATACATGTCGAGGGATGCGCGAGCAAACAAGCGCGAACACACACTTAGAACGATTGATGCCATCGTCCTCGTCGTCGTCGCCGCCCCCCGCGACCCGCCCGCGACCCGCTCCGAGACCCGCCCGCGACCCGCCCGCGATGCCGTGTTCCTCCTTCGAGAAGAGCGTGCGGCCCGCAAAGGCCCGCAGCACCACGCGCTGCACGTGCGCGTCCGTCTGCGCGTCGCAGCTCGCGGTGGGCTCGTCCATCACGACGACGCGGGCGTGGCTGAGCGTGGCCCGCGCGATCGCGACGAGCTGGCGCTCCCCGGCGCTGAACTGCTCCCCGCCCCTGCCCACGTCGGCGTCCAGCGCGGCCTGCACCCCCACCTGGGGAGAAGAGAGCGCTGCACGGGCAGCAACGTTCGCACGTCCAGGTGGCCACACGTGAGACCTGCCCCCGCACCCACGATTTCCAAGGGGGGGTGGGGGTCCACTGCACTCGGGAGCTCCCGAACGAAGTGAACCCCCACCCCCGCTTGAAAATAGTGGGGAGTGGGAGTATACTGGTTCGCACGTGGCCACCGAGAGTCCGGGCGGACTGACTGGATCTGCGCTGGACCCCCTCCCCTGGCGCGCGCCGAGCGCGCCTCCCGGGCCGACAGGGGGGGCCCTGGGCCGATCCCAGCATCCCGCGCGGCCACCCGAACATGCTGTCTACAGCCGGACCCAGGCCCAGAAGCACGTCCCCCAAGAGCATGCAAGGCCCTCCGTCGGCCAAGACAAACAGAACACCCGAGGGTACCCTCCCCAGGGTGCGCACGAGCACTCCACAACCATGAAGAACACCAGGGGGGCACCCTCCCAGAGCCGACCTCGATCTTTAGGCCTCGGCCCGACGGCATGCGCCTGTTTGCTCCTTCGACCGCCTGCGTGAGCGCAGACTTCAGGGCCTCGTCGCCGAGCTTGCCGTTGGGGTCCAGGTTGCCGCGCAGCGTGCCCCGGAACAGGAAGGGCATCTGGGGCACCATGGCCACCGCGCTGCGCAGGGTGTGCAGCCCGACGCTCGAGATGTCGACGCCGTCGAGCAGCACGCCGCCGGAGCTCATCTCCACGAGCCGCAGCAGCATCACGGACAGCGAGGACTTGCCCGCCCCCGTGCGGCCCACCACGCCCAGCCTCTGGGGAGGCCAGGAGGTACCGATGCCGCTGCTCACGGGACCTCTCCCGCGGTGCGCTCTGACCAGAATTTCGAAGAGAGTCAGGCCGTGGTGACCCCTGAGATCCTGGCGTCGCACCTTTTTTTTGAGCCCAGCGTTGTCGCTCGTTTGGAGGCCCCGGGAACCCTCACAGAAAGCTGGGGTCCAAGGCTCTTTTTTGAGCAGGGACCGACCGTCCTGGCATTCGTATAAGCCTACCACGACATGTTCTTAGAACCCCCAAAATGTTTTAAGAACAAAAAACTGTTCTTAGAACATTAGCTCGCTGTGGTACAACAAGACCGTCCCAGCCAGAAATGCTCTAAAAACATTTCGTAGAAACCACAGAAAGGTTCTTAGAACATTGTTTGGTAGGCCTATAGGCACGCCGGGACGCTTCGCCACTGCTTGACCCAGGGAGGTCCCCACAGGTGAAGAACACGATGCAAGGGCAAGCGGTATCTGTATATAGTGGAGGCCCGACCACAAAAAACCTTCCACAAGACACCCAACCCTGAGACCCCAGCACGTCCCTTGATTTTCGGTGTGGGGACGTCACGCTTTCCATCGTAGAACCGTCGGAACCCAGGAGACCCAGGGCACCCCTGGAGGCGAGCAGGGTGTCTCGGCGTGGGCCTCCAAAACCTCTCCCCTCCCCTGGCAGCCTCTCCCCGCCAGCTACCGTCATGGTCAGGCCGCTCACGGCGGGCGGCAGGTGCGGCATGTACCGCAGCGTGGCCCCGCGGAACTCCACGCGCCCCGCCGTGGGCCACGCGCCCGGCGCGGGGTCTGCGTCGCCGCGCCGCGGAGCCTCCTGGGGCACGAGCTCGGACTTCAGCTCGAGCAGACGCTCGAGGCTGGCCATGAACACGCGCACGAGCGAGGCGACGATCGAAGGAGAAATATCCGCTGCACGAACATCCAACTTTCGGACCCCGAGATCTGGGCGTTGCAAGCTTCTCACACTGGGGCGTCTTCGCCCGTCTTCGGGCCCTGGGACCATCACATATCAATCCGGCTCGACAGAATGCCGCAGAAAGATGTGGTCTAGGGTTCTGGTCGTGACTTTTCGCGACGGCGCTGCCCCCTACCCTGGCGAGGCAGGAGTCCGGAGCCGATCCAAGAGATCCGCGCGGAGAGCTCCGAAAGTTCATGCTCATGCCGCTGTTTTCCCCTCCGAGAAGAAGGAGGCAAAGGCCAGGAAGTACGGGATCACGAAGGAGGACGTGAGCGCGAGCGCCAGCACCGCGGCCTTCCCTTCGCCGCCGCCGACGGTGTCCCCGAGCGCCCAGAAGAGCAGAGCGGTGCTAAAGCTCACCAGCACCCCAACCAGGTTCCCGACGAGGCGGAGGAACGTCATGAGGCTCTGGCTGCTGTAGTGGGCGACGTTGTCCGCCACCGTGCCACGAGGCACGAGCTGGAATACTGCGGGCCCCTTCGAGTTCTCTGTGCGGAGTAACGAAGTCTCGTCAAAGAGCCCACGGCCAACAGATTCGCACATCGTCTTGCTCGTTTTCGCGGAGGTCCGCTCCGCTTGGCCTCAAGCCATGCGCACTAGCTTGCGCCGCTCCCACTAGCGGAGCGCCACTCCGCTAATGGGCCTCAGACAGCATGCTTCAAGCCAATCTCATGGCGCCCTCCGCCCCAAGGCTTCGGAGAGGCCTCCCAAGAGATCCCAACAGGTACCCAACAGGCATCTGGCCTACAGCCAGGAAGCGGTGGCGGGATGGGCCGAAGGCCGCCAGATACTGGTCAACGTAGCCCAGCAGTTCGTCGTGGAGCCACTCCTCCTGGCCCATGACCCGCAGAAGCAGGCGCGCGCTGGCCGCCTCCTGGAGCAGGGTCAGTATGGGGCTCATGGCGTTGTTGGTGATGCGCTTCACGTCGCGCGAGGCAACGTTCACCACGAAGTCGATCTTGACAAAAACGGGTATGACGATCAGGATGATGATGGACATCCACGGCACGATGATGCAGATCGTGACCATGTTGACCAGGATGACGAACACCATCTGGCACAGGTGGTCCAGATAGAGGGGCATCTTGAGGTCGACCATGGCGATGTCCGCCGACATGCGGCTCAGCGTCCTCCCCGAGGGCGTCTCGTCAAACCAGCGCACGGGCGCCCCCAGGATGCGCTGCAGGCACTGGCTGTGGAGGTTCCGGGAGGCGTGCGCGCCCGCGTAGCCGCTGCAGACGTTCGTGAGCGTCATGAAGAGGGCGTGGGCCAGCGCGAGCACGCTGTACAGCAGGCCCCCCTCGACCTCCACGGGGCCCCGGACCCAGAAGGTCAGCTGCCAGTCCATGGCGCCCATGACCGAGGAGCAAATGATGGCATGAGCTTAGAAGCTTCAGAGGCCCGCGCTGATTTCTTAGATCGGCGCTGGACCACCCCCATCCCCACCCCAGCGCGTGGAGCGCGCCAGCTGGCGGCGCCAGGAGCGCCGCCAGGGGGCTCCAGTGCCGCGCCGAGAAATCCGCGCGGACCTCCGAAAGCTCGTTCAGCGGACGTCGGCCGTCGGGGACGGCTGCCCCCGGGCGGCTGGACAGTTTGTACCCCGACGTGCCACCGCAAGGGTATGAGCCCTCCAGCCGCCCTGGGGCAGGCGTTCCCGACGGCGGAACAGATTGCTTTGTAATGTGATTACTATACATATATATGTATATACACATATATCTATATAGCTACATATATATATATCTATCGATCTATCTATCTATATATCTATACCTATATATACCGATATGTCTATATATCTGTATATCCATCTATATATCTATATATATCTATCTATCTATCTATATATCTATCTATCTATCTATCTATATATCTATCTATCTGTATATATAAATACCTACCTACCTACCTACCTACCTACCTACCTACTTACCTACCTACCTGCATATATATATATGTGTGTATCGATCTATCTATCTATATATATATATACGTAAATATGTATGTATATATATATATATATGTATCGACCTATATGTATATATATATCTACATCTCTATATATATATATGTATATATACATATATATATAACGGTCTAACTATAAATCGATATATGAATATACCCATCTATATATATACACCTATTTTCTACACATACATATATATATATGTCTATATATCTATATATCTATATATAACTATATATATATCCATACGTGTATATCTATCTATATATCTAACTATATATATATATATATATATATATCTATATATATGTATATCTATCTATCTATATATCTATCTATATATATATATAGATATATATCTATCTATCTATCTATCTATATCTATGTGTGTGCTTGCGCTGTTCGTCCCTCCGCGGCCCCTGGCGGGCGGAGCGTGCCAGGGACGGCGGAGGAGGAGGCAGCGGCGGGGGAAGAGAGAAGGAGGCGGCGCCGCCCCGGGGGGGCCCAGTGCCGACCCGAGAACTCCGTGCGGACCTCCGACGGTCCACGTGCGTCGCCGCGCCGCTTGCTCTCGGCGCGCACATGTATGAAGGGGCCCTGAGACACACAAATAAATGCACACACAAATAAAAAAGGATTCCCCGTATTTCCCCATATGTTCGGGGTTTTTGTCTTCCCCCCCACTTCCCATCTGTTCCCATGTTTTCCTGGGGATCGACGATGAATTGTGTCTGTGTGTTTCTTCCTCTCCTGAATGTAGCCGACACGGGCCCGCGGCAATGCCCATGGCGAGCCTTGCGTCCCGAGCGAAGGCTGTCCTGGCGGCCGAGGCGACCTCCCGAAGAAGCAGGGCTGCGCGTCGGAACAACGGGCGCGCCGACATGTTCGTGTAGTAGTTTTGTACACCCCCCCCTCCCCCCCTCAGTGGAGTAGATCTTGGCTATTTGGGGCGCCAGTTTCGAGGTGGAGCCTCCCCTTATAGGACGCACTGCTCCAAACAGTCGCAGTAAGCAGAGGTCCGGATCCAGACCCCCCCTCTCCCCCCCCTCCTATAGAGGCCTCCTCGATGGGGTCGGAGTAGATGGGGTCGGAGGATCGCGCCGCATCACCGATACACCGGCGATACATCGGCGATGCATCGGCGATGCATCGGCGATGCACAGGCGATGCATCATCGACGTCGGTGATGCATCGGCGACGTCGACGTGAAGCAAATCGAGCTGCACATCGAGCCGCATCGGCGATGCATCAGCGATGCGGCGCGATCCTCCGACCCCGTCTACGCCGACCCCATCTAGGAGGCCTAGACTTAGGTCGGGGCCTGCCCCCCTACAGAGGGATTTTGGACGAAAAATGAAAAATACTTAAAAAAACAAAATAATAAAAAATACTCAAAAGATGCCCCAAAGCACTCAGAAAATAGTCCCCAGACTATTTTTGGACTATGTTTGAAGATTCCCCCTGCAGAGGGACAGGCCCGACTCAGGCCTGGACTTCCGCCCCACGTCGAACCGCCGAACAAAAAAAAACGCTCACCCCGCCGTGCTATCTGCTCCCCGACGTGAGCACGTACGCCGCAGTGGCGCTCGCCGCGTAGGCCGCGAGCCAGCGCGGGCCGACCGCCCTCGCGTACTCCAGCGCGACGTTGGCGGCGTAGGCCCCCTGCGCCCGGTGCTCCGCCTGCCGGGCGCGGCGCGGGGGGGAGGAGAACGAGGAAAGCTGAGGGGAATGAGCGCGCGACGAGAGCCGGCCGCAGTGCAGAGATGAACGCAAAAACCTGTAATAGCCCCGGACTCGGGAAGAGGGGGGGGCGAGGAAGGGGGGAGAAGAGCACACCAGCAGCGGGGAGGAGGACGAGGAGGCAAAGCAAGGCCAGCGATATCAAACCAGCGACGGGGGGGTGCTCCTGTCTGAACGCCCGAAAGGGGTACGGAAAAGATGGGTACAATGCCCAACAACAAATGTTGTCCCAAACCGACAGCGGCCGCGGTTGGGCAGGCGGCTCTCTGTCTTCAAGGAACAGCGTCCGGGGCGGCGCGAAGAGCGAGCCCTGCTCAAAATGAACAGGAACTGCTGTTGGGCATTGTACCCATTCTTTCCGTACCCATTTCGTTCGTGCAGATCCCGGCTCGAGGTGCCCCCGGGACGGGCAGCCGGGCGCTGCTGAACCCAGACCCCCTCGCGAGTCACGAAAAGACCACGGCGGCAGACTTTGTCCACCGTTTTCGGCCTCAGGGGGGCCCTCTCCGGGCCTCAGGACCGCCCAACAGAAACGGCTCGGGATGAGTAACGGGTCCCGAGGTATGGATCGAGACCTCTGGGCGTCGACGTTGTGAAAAAGTCGTGACGCCGGGGGTCTGGGAACGGGAAGGCGAGGAAACGTGCGCCTTTCGTACTTCTTTTTGGGTCCAAGGGGCCCGTGCTCTCCTTTCGGGCACAGAAGGTGCGCCTTTCTGTTCCACACAAGTTTATCGCCCCTTCCTACGCAGAGCCCGAACAAGGAGGCATCCGCGGCCTCCAGGGCGTCCCCCGCGAGGCCCAGAGGACCCCAGGGGCTGCAAGACGGAGCGACAAGCTGGGGACAGGTCTGCTTTTTTCCTGCACGTGGTCCCCGGAAACCTCGCGACCCCTTCCCCAGGACTGGCTTCTCATCCCGAGTCGCCGTGTTCGGTCCCGGAGCCTCGCGAGGGCCCCCCCCCACAGGCCGAAGACAGCGAAAAACCCTCCCGTCGTGATGCTCCCATCACTCGCGGGGGAGGTCTGGGGCCAGGGACACCACCGTTCGCAACCCCCGAGCCTGCACCAGCGACGTGTCCGTCTTCTTCCGGGATAGCAGCGAGGCCCCCGTCACCTCGGCTACACGCAAGAGAGTGACCCTGGGGAAGGATGACCAATGGTGCGGGGCTTTCTGGGGGCGCGGGGAGGCCAAACCCCAGCGCGAAAGCCGCCGCTATCGCATCGCATTCAGCCATCTGTGGACCATAGCGGGCCCGCGCCAAAGGTCACTCTGGCGAAGGGTCCACGGGACAGCCAAACCAGAGCGCGCAAGCCACTGCTACCGCATCGCGTTCAGCACCAAAGGTCACTCTGGCGAAGGGCCCGCGGGGAGCTCAAACTCGAGTGCCAAAGCCGCTGCTATCGCATTGCATTCAGCCATCTGGCAACCCTGGCGGGCCCGCACCAAAGGCCGCTCCAGCGAATGGCCCGCGGGAAGGCCAATCCCGAGGGGACAAGAGGTGGCCATCGCATCGCATGGATCCATCTGGGAACCCTGGTGGTCCCGGACCAAGGGCCACTCTGGCGAAGGGCCCGCGGGGAGGCCAAGCCCCAGCGCGCTGCTATCGCATCGCATCGCATCCATCTGGCAACCCTGGCAACCCGCAGGAGGCCAAAACCAGAGCGCGCAAGCCGCTGCTATTGCATGGCATCGCATCCATCTGGGACCCTGGAGGGCCCGCACCAAAGGCCATTCCGGCGGAGGGCCCGCGGGGAGGCCAAACCCAAGCGCGCTGCTATCGCACCGCATCGCATCCATCTGGGAACCCTGGTGGGCCCGCACCAAGCCCAAACCCCCGTCGACCCCCAAAGGTCTGGACCCCTTCCCCGGGACCAGCTTCTCATCCCGAGTCGCTCTTTGAGGGTCCCGAGGCCCAGTAAGGGCCCCCGGAGGCCGAACCTAGCGAAAAGCCTCTCGGGTCGTGATTTGTCCACAATGCGAGGGGGTCTGGGAAGGTCATTCCGGCGAAGGGTCCCGCTTACTTGAGCAGGGATCGACCGCCCCAGCATTCCTGTAGGCCTGCAACGACGTTTTCTTTGAACCCACAATGTCCGAATCACCCAAACAGTTCTCTTAGAACATAAGCCCGACGTGCCAACACGAGACAGCCTCGCCAGACATGTTTCCGGGTTTCTCAGAACACTCCGTGCAGACCACCAAAAAGGTTCTTAGAACATTCTCTGGTGGGCCTGCAGGCGAGCCAGGACTCTTCGCCACTGCTTGACTCACATTCGCCCGGGTCGGCCAGAGGGGGTCTGATCCTGCAAGGTCCGGTGCCCTGGCTGACCCCCGCTTGCACTGACCCGCGTCTCTTAAGCTCCGAAGGGGGTCTGGGAAAGTCCCTCCGGCGAAGGGCCCGCCCCTCGTACGTCAAGTCGGGCATGCCCCTCCACGGGAGGGATGTTCCAAAACAGTGTTAAACAAATACTCTGGAGACGCTTTTGGGGGTATTCTTGGCTCTTCTTGCACATGCTTTGAATATTGTGACTGTTTCGTTCACAGTCCTCGGGCGTTGGCAGACCTGGGTTTAGTGGGACCTGGTTTAGTGACGTCTACTGGGGGACGCCCCCCCCGCCCCGCTTCACTAACCGGAACTGGCGTCGCCCGAAAAAACACCAGCTACGGCAGACCTGGTTTAGTGATTCTGGCAAATTTGGGGGCTCCATGGCCCCACTACTAAGCGGGTCCCCTCACCTGGGGTCCTGGCTATACCCGAAATCCACATGTAGGAGGACATTCCCGACCTGACTCTTACGTTTAGGTCGGGCGTGTCCTCCTACAACAAAATAGCCTGGGGACGCTAAAAAAAAAAAATGTTTGACTATTTCTGAATACTTTTTGGATATTGCTTCTTTTTCGATCACACTCCGACTGTAGGAGTTGGCGGCGCTTACAAGGGGGTGGAGGGAGGGGGGAGGGCTTCTTAGCAGGAGGCTGCTTCTTAGAAGGCGCTGGCCTCACCCCTATAAAGAAGGCCCGCGCCTTCTAAGAAGCAGGGGTGCCTCTAAGAAGCCCTCTCCCTCCCCCCCCCCCCCTGCGCGTGTAAGAACCCAGACCCCCGACGTCGTGATTTTTGTCACGACGTCGACCCCCAGAGGTCTGGACCCCTTCCCCGGGACTGGTTCCTCGTCCTGAGTCGTTCCTTGACGGTCCCGAGGCCCCGGGGCCCCCAGAGGCCGAAAATGGCGAGAAACCTCCTGTCGCGATTTTTTGTCGGGGATGGACAGACCCCCCTTTAGTAAAACGTGGTTTAGTGAGAACGACCCGACGCCCAAACCTGGCGGGCGCAAGCCTGGAAAATAACAGTCACGGCGCCCTCTCGAGAACCGACACCGGACGATTCACTAATCGACGTGTCACTGTTGGGGGTTCTGTCCACCCCCGACTTTGTTCTACAGCGCGAGGAGGTCCGGGCAGGAGGACATATGCCACCTCCCGCGCCGGCCCGCGGCACAAGGCCGGCGTCGCCGGGCCGAGGCCGCCCGCGCCCGCGGGGCTCGCGGCCTCCGCGGCGTCCGCCGCCGCCACGCGCGCGCCGGCCAGGAGCTCCGCGAGGCGCGGGCGCGCGCGCGCCTCGGCGAGGAGGGCCTGCCGGCGGGAGCAGCGGAGCGCTGGGTCCGGCCTGTCCCCCTGCAGGGGGGAGGCTGGGCGAAGGATCCGAACTAGTCACAAGAAGTACGCCAGAATGGACAAAAATATTAGAAAAGAACCGTCCCCAGACTATTTTGGGGGCTGTTTTTGGGGGAATTCCGCCTGTAGAGGGACAGACCCGACTTAACGTTAGGTCGGGCATGTCCTCCTACAGGGGGATGCTGGGCGAGAAATAAAACAAATAGTCAAAAAGCACACAAACATTGTCAAAACATGCTCAAAACATCCTCCCCTGACTATTTTTACTATTTTTGGATGCTCCTCCTGTCGAGGGACACGCCCGACTTGAGCGAAGCGGGAGAGCGGATCAGAGGGGGACGTGAGACGAAACCAGGGCGAGGACAACAACTCGGGGGGGGATCGAGAAAATCTGAAATCCGACGGCTCCGGAGGATGCATCGGGCACCGCGGCCTTCTCAGAGCATTCTGGAGCGCCCTGAGAGCGTCCTGTGGAACGCGCTGGAACGGATGTATCCTCATCCTAGCCTGAGGTCGGGCATGTCCCCCTACAGGCGGATTCTGAGAGAAAAAAATACCCAACAAATATGAAATGAATAAGCGCAAATCGTCAAAACATCGTCCCCGTTCTATCTTGTTGAACTATTTTTGAATATTCCCCCTGTAGAGGGACACGCCCGACGTAATCCTAGCCCCGCGCGAGAATGTGCATCGAATCGGGCCGCACCAGCACGGAGTCGGAATCGAATCGACTCGGCTGCGCCAGGATGCACAGCACCGCCACGCAAAATTTCGCGCCGCATTCGGGTCGCCCGGAAATCGGAATCGAATCGGATCGGGCCGGCCGGAGCCCATAGCGAACCGTATCGATCGGAGCGAGGTGGGCCCTGGCCTGGTAGGAGCCCTGCGCGCACACGCGCCCGTCCTCGAGGTAGGCGAGGTGGTCGAGGCTCGGCAGCAGGTGCAGCTGGAAGAGGAACAAACAACGGTACGCGCACGAACTTCTGGAGCTCTCCGCCCGAATTGCCTGGATCGGCGCCGGAATGATCCACGCCCTGGTGCGCGGAGCGCGCCAAGGGCGGCGCCTGCGGCGACGCCGGGGGGGACCCAGCGCCGATCCGAGGAGTCCGCGCGGGCCTCCCGAAGTTCGTGTGTTGTGCCATGGTTTCTTCCCCGAGCTGGTTGGTGGCCAGCACCAGGGCGCGCTTCCCCGACGCCCTCCGCCACTGCTGCATGGCCTCGAACATCTCGCCGGCCACGTGCACGTCGACCGCCGCCAGCGGGTCGTCGGCGACCAGCACGCTCGGCTGGTGGTAGAAGGCCCTCGCCACGTTCAGGCGCGCCTGCTGCCCACCGGACAGCGTCGTGCCCCGCTCCCCGATCTCGGTCATGATGCCGAAGGGCAGCAGCTCGAGGTCGCGCACGAACCGCGCGGCCGTCAGGGCCGCCAGCAGCGCCTGCTCGTCGTACGCCCGGCCCATGACGATGTTGGCGAGGATGGAGCCGCTGAAGACCACCGGGTGCTGCGGCACGTACGCCGCGGGCAGCCCGCAGCGCCGCACCGACCCGCGCAGGGGCTGCATGCCGCCCAGCAGCGCGACCAGCAGGGTGCTCTTGCCTGGGGACAGCCCGTGGTGACGATAACCCGTTGGTCGGAAGAAGCGGGTACGTAGAAACATGCAGTAGGAGGGAGTTGAAAGTAGATTGGGCCTCCGCCCGCCCTCTGAAGAGGAGGAGAAGAGGGAGCAGCACTCGACTCTTAGAGCAAGAAGGCGCCTCCGCCCTCCCCCTGAAGAGGAGGAAAAGAGGGAGCACCACTCGACTCTTAGAGCAAGAAGGCGCCTCCGCCCGCCCCCTGGAGAACAGGAAAAGAGGGAACACCACTCGACTCTTAGAAGTAGGAAGGCGCCTCCGCCCGCCCCCTGAAGAGGAGGAAAAGAGGGAGCACCACTCGACACTTAGAAGTAGGAAGGCGCCTCCGCCCGCCCCCTGAAGAGGAGGAAAAGAGGGTGCACCACTCAAAACTTAGAAGTAGGAAGGCACCTCCAAGAGATTGGGACCTGGGCATCCAAAGACACCTGCTGCCCAGAGATCCGACGTCGTGGTTTTTTCCATACGGGGTCCCCAGAAATCTCGACCCATTCCCGGGACCCGTTTTTCGTCCCGAGTCGTTCCCTGACGGTCCCGGGGCCCGGCGGGGGCCCCGGGGAAGCTGAGAACTGCGAAAAGACACCGCCCTGATTCTGCCCATGCGTTGGGTCCCTGCAGCACTTTCAGCACGCGGGGGCACCGCTGCTCCCTCGCAAGCAGCTGCACCCCGTTTTTTCCACGCCGGGCGCGTGCTCGCCCAGGCTCGGGCCCCGGGGCCCTCTCACGACGGGTCGATGGCGCTCGAAGCGTGCAGGCGAAGCACGGGGCGGCAAGGGGGGCTCCGCTCGCGACTTCCCGCGATGCCGCGCCTGTTTCGCAACGTCTGACCTCGAGGCTCCCTATGGGCTCATCCTGGATCGCGTTCTGCCAGGGATTTCGACACTCAGCGAGGGGGGGCTCTCACTCGGCGCTTCGGCATCGGGCGGAAGAGGGGGGGAGGGGAGATCTGGCTCCGGAGCTCTGCTGAGTGCGGCTGTTTGGAGCAGGGCGTGCATTCTGAGAGGAGGCTCCACCCGCTCGAAACAGGCGCCAGAAACAGCCAAGATCTACTCCTTGGGGGGGGGGGGAGGGGGAACAGCCAAGATCTACTCCATGGGGGGGGGGGGATGGGGGGGTGCGAGGGCCCGCGCCGATTGGCAGAGCAACGAATAGAAGAAACACGACCACACGTTCCGCGAGGTTGCGTCTGCTTCGCAGCGTCGGACCTCGAGGCTCCCTCTAGGGCCTATCACGGGCCACGCTCCGACAGGCCTGTCGAGGCGCATCTGGCCGTGGCGGCGAGGGAAGGGCAGCGGTGCCGGCAACTTCTCCCCCCCCCCGCATGCCGGAGGCCACCGCGCCGAACACGCCCAGCGACCTCCCGAGCACGACGTCCAGGGTCACGTCCTGGGGAAAGCAGCACAGATACCGATACCGCTGCTCTCACAGACCTCTCGTGGGGTGTGCCCTGGCCGAAATCTGGGGGGGGAGTCCAGCGGTGGGACCGAGGGCCTCCCAGGAGGCCCCAACGGGCGGAAACGAAGCGAGGGCAGCTGTCTCGGTGCCTTCCCCGACATCCGGGGCTCCAACTTTGTCGATGCGTGGACCCCTGGAGGGGTGGACAACTTCCCCAGGGCCAGCTGCTCATCCTGAATCGCTTCTTGACGATCCTGGGGTCCGTTGAGGGCCCCCAGAGGCCGAAGCCTGCCAAGACAAATTACCCTGTGACGTACCCAACCCTTTTCTGTACATGTGGCGATTGTACTCAGGACCACTCAATGCTGACTGGCATTCTGAAGGACCCGCAGTGTGCAAGAAGAACACCAAGCAGTGATTTCAGAAGAGCGCAGCAAGAAGAGGAACAGAAAATATACAAAATGGAAGCACAGGGGCGTTGAAAGAAACGCGCCCAAAAGATCAAAATATCAATACAAAAGGGCGCGCGGCGAGGGGTAAAACAGAACATCACGCTAACTCAGCAACGCGCTGCGCTGAGCGGGGCAAATGCATGAGGTGCATAACGGTGGTGGCGACTCATCCAGAAGTGGAGACAGAAGGGCGCGGCAGCGAACCCAAGGAGAAGCACCCACAAGTGGAATCAAAAGGTCGCGGTCACAAGAATAAGCCGGAGCACGCAGAAGTGGACGCAGGAGGGCGCGGTAGAAAAAGCAGCCCAAAGTGGTTACAAACGAGCGGGGCAGCGAACGCGATGAGACCTCCCCGAGAAGTGGAAACAAAAAGGGCACGGCACCGGCACTAACCTAAAGCACCCAACAGTGGAGTCAAAAGGGCGCGGCAGCCAAAGTGTCCAGGCTCACCCAAAAGTGGAGACAAAAGGGCGCGGCAGCGAAAACAAAGAGAAGCATCCAAAAGTGAAGACAGAAAGGGTCGGCAGCGAGAGGAAACGGAAGCGCCCAAAAGTGGAAGGAAAAAGGCGCGGCAGCGAAAGCAATGATAAGGCCCCGAAAAGTCTGGACAAAAGGGCGCGGCAGCGAGGGTGTCCAGAGTCACCCAAAAGTGGAGACAACAGGGCGCGGCAACGAAAACAAAGAGAAACACCCAAAAGTGGAGACAACAGGGCGCGGCAGCGAGAGCTAGCAGAGCGGCGCCCTTTGGGGGGCGGCGAGGTCCCGAGGTGGTCCGCGTGTTGCGCAGATCGCGAGCCCCTCAGAGGGCGGCGAGGTCCCGAGGTGGTCCGCGTATGACGTACCTCCGCTGGGCCTCCCGGGAGCCCACGGAAGTGGCGACAGTTGCGCAGATCGCGAACCCCCGTGGGGGCGGCGAGGTCCCGTGGTTTTCCGCGTATGACGTACCCCCGCTGGGCCTCCCAGGAGCCCAGTGGCGACAGTTGCGCAGATCGCAGGCACCCAAAAAACGGCGAGGTCCCCAGGTGGTCCGCGTATGACGTACCTCCGCTGGGCCTCCCAGGAGCCCACGACAGTGGCGACAGTTGCGCAGATCGCGAGCCCCCCAGGGGGCGGCAAGGTCCCCAGGTGGTCCGCGTATGGCGTACCTCTGCTGGGCCTCCCAAGAGCCCACGAAAGTGGCGACGGTTGCGCAGATCGCAAGCCCCCCAATGGGCGGCGAGGTCCTCAGGTGGTCCGCGTATGGCGTACCTCCGCTGGGCATCCCAGGAGCACATGAAAGTGGCGACAATTGCGCAGATCGCGAACCCTCCAGTGGGTGGCGAGGTCCCCAGGTGGCCCGCGTATGGCGTACCCCCGTTGGGCCTCCCAGGAGCCCACGAACGTGGCGACAGTTGCACAGATCGCAGGCCCCCCCAAAGCGGCGAGGTCCCGAGGTGGTCCGCGTATGACGTACCTCCGCTGGGCCTCCCAGGAACCCACGAGCGTGGCGACAGTTGCGCAGATCGCATGCACCCCAGGGGGCGGCGAGGTCCCGAGGTGGTCCGCGTATGGCGTACCTCCGCTGGGCATCCCAGGAGCCCACGAAAGTGGCGAGAGCTGCGCAGATCGCAAGCACCCCAGGGGGCGGCGAGGTCCCCAGGTGGTCCGCGTATGGCGTACCTCCGCTGGGCCTCCCAGGAGCCTACGAAAGTGGCGACAGTTGCGCAAATCGCAAGCACCCCAGGGGGCGGCGAGGTCCCCAGGTGGTCAGTCTATGACGTACCTCCGCTGGGCCTCTCAGGAGCCCACGAACGTGGCGACAGTTGCGCAGATCGCGAGCCCCCCAGGGGGCGGCGAGGTCCCCAGGTGGTCCGCGTATGGCGTACCTCCGCTGGGCCTTCCAGGAGCCCACGAAAGTGGCGACAGTTGCGCAGATCGCGAGCCCCCTCAGGGAGCGGCGAGGTCCCGAGGTGGTCCGCGTATGGCGTACCTCCGCTGGGCCTCCCAGGATCCCACGAAAGTGGCGACAGTTGCGCAGATCGCGAGCCCCCCAGGGGGCGGCGAGTTCCCCAGGTGGTCCGCGTATGGCGTGCCCCCGTTGGGCCTTCCAGGAGCCCACGAACGTGGCGACAGTTGCGCACATCGCAGCCCCCCCCCAGTGATCGCAACCCCTAGGCAAGGCCACCCAAAAGACAAGACGGCGAGGCAGGAATCAGGAACCAGACGGAAGGAAAACATAGAAGGCAGGAGCGAGGCGGGAGAAGGAGGGTGGAGACCACACTGCTCTATTCAAAACGAGAACCCTACACAGGAGGGTTGGGAAAATTATAGCCGGAGTGCACTATCCCCAATCAGGGTTTTCAAACCCACTGCTGTTTCCAAGGTCGATCGCGTGCCCGTCCATTGCGGGCTGGAATGGCATGTTAGAACATGGTAACAGGATGTGTGCACATGAGATGTTTACACGAAAACTGTTGTAACGCATGCCTATCAGGAAGCTAACGCTAGAGGGTGTCGTACTCTCTCGCGCCTGGTCGACGAGCAAGCTGTCGGATCGGCGCTGTCAGAGGCTCCACCCCCATGCTGTGAACGGAAGCAACTGTAAGAGAAAGCGGGGGAGGGCGCGGAAGCGGGGGGGCATGTCGTGATGGTTCCGCGGGTCCCCGGCTCAAAAGAAAAATCGTGACGTCGGATGTCGGGGGAGGCCGGAAGGCAGGGGGCGCATGACGGGTGCTGAAGCGGCAGAAACGACGACGACGGGGACGGGGAGGCGGAGGCAAAGGCGCAGCAGCGGGAGGCGGGAGGCGGGAGGAGGGAGGAGGGAAGAGGAGCCAGTCGGGAAGCGGGATGAGGGAGGCGGGAGAAGGAATGAGAGAGGTTGTGATTGGAGCCCCTGTGCTACGAAATGTCTCAGGCAGAACGGGCCAGACCATCTCGCGCGCAACATCTTCGAGCTTCGCATTGTGAGGATGGCTCAAGCGAAACGGGCCGGACCACCTCGCGAGCGACATCTTGGAGCTCAGTATTGGAAGGATGTCTCAAACGAGACGGGCCGGACAACCTCTCGCACACGTTCTGACAAGTCCACGTCACACTCGCTTCCCGTTGGGTCCTCTCCTCCAACTCCCTTCCTTCTCCCTCCTCCTCCTCCTCCTCCTCCTCCTCCCCCTCTTCCTGCCTGCTCCCTCATCCACATCATCCTCCTCCTTCTCCCTTCCATCTCCTCCTCCTCCTTCTCCTCCTCCGCCTCCTCCTCCACCTCTTCATCCCGAACGGCATCTCGGAGCCCAGAGTTGCGAAGATGTCTCCAGCGTAACGGGCTGGACCACCTCGCGCGCGGTATCTCGGACCCCCGAGTTGACCTGAAGCCTCTTGGGGCTCCCAGGGGAGGATATCTAACATGTGGCCGTCTGGGCCGCCCCAAATGAGGGGGGTGCCACAAGAGAAGGAAAAGTCAACGAATCGACACTGGATGTGTATCAACCTGACACGTTCTGATAGGGGGCCTCCTGGGGCCTCCTGGGAGCCTCCTGGGAATCTCCTGGGATTCTCCTGGGGACCCCTGGGGCCTGTCCTGGGCGTCCTGCGGCCTCCTCAAGCTCTCTGGGGCCTCCTGGGGCTCCCAGGGTCCCAAGGGGGATATGTAACATGTGGTCTTCTGGGCCCCCAGGCTGGACCACCTCTTGCGCGGCATCTGGGAGCTCAGAATTGCGAGAATGTCTTGTGCGAAACGGGCTGGACCACCTTGCGCACGCCATCTCAGAGCTCAGAGTTGCAATGTTGTCTCAGGCGAGATGGGCCGGACCACCTCGCGCAGGGCGTCTCAGAGCTCAGAGTTGCGAGGATGTCTCAAGCGAAACGGGCTGGACCACGTCGCGCGCGGCATCTTCGAGGTCAGAGTCGCGAGGTGTCTCAGGCGAAATGGGCTGGACCACCTCTTGCGCGGCAGCTCAGAGCTCAGAATTTGGAGGATGTCTCAAGCGAAACGGGCCAGACCACCTCTCGCGCAGCATCTGGGAGCTCAGAGTTTCGAGGACGTCTCAAACGAGACGGGCCGGACCACCTCTCGCGCGGCATCTCGGAATGCAAAAGAGCGAGGATGTCTCAAGTGAAACGGGCCGGACCACCTCTTGGGCGGCATCTCGGGGCTCAGAGTTTGGAGAATGTCTCAGGCGAAACGGGCCAGACCACCTCACGCGCGGCATCTGGGACCTCAGAGTTGCGAGGATGTCTCAGGCAAAACGGCCCAGACCACCTCGAGCACGGCATATCAGGGCTCAGAATTTGGAGGATGTCTCAGGCGAAACGGGCGGGACCACCTCTTGCGCGACATCTCGGAGCCCAGAGTTTCGAGGATGTCTCAGGCGATCTGGGCTGGACCACCTCTTGCGCAGCATCTGGGAGCTCAGAGTTGCAAGGATGTCTTACGCGAAACGCGCCGGACCACCTCGCGCACGGCATCTCAGAGCTCAGAATTTGACGGATGTCTCAGGCGATACGGGCCGGACCACCTCTCGCGCGGCATCTGGGAGCTCAGAGTTTGGAGGATGTCTCAGGCGAAACGGGCTGGACCACCTCTTGCGCAGCATCTGGGAACTCAGAGTTTGAAGGATGTCTCACGCGAAACGCCTAATCCAGGACAACTCAGAAACGAGAGTCGCGAGGATGTCTCAGGTGAAACGGCCCGGACCACCACATTTTTTTGAGGACGTCTCTGCTTTGAATTCCCTCGGCTGGAGTTAGCCTCTATCACAATAACACCCCGTTCAGCAAGCTGTTGGGGGAAATAACAGCCGCTCTATTTGTTTCAGCGACTCAGACGTCTCGAGGTCTCCCAGATGGGGTTCGAGTAGATGGGGTCGGAGGATCGTACCGCATCGCCTCGGCGATGCATCGCCGATGCATTGACGATGCACCTGCGACGTCGGCGGCGCGTCGGCGACGCCAGCGCGGAGAAAATCGGGGCCCACATCAAGCCGCATCGGCGATGCATCGACGATTCGGCGCGATCCTCCGACCCCACCTACTCCGACCCCATCTGGGAGGCCTATAAGCTCTGGGCTAAAGGAGCCCAGGGAGACACAAACAAATGAACACACGTTATAAATGAACACACATACATTCCAGGTTCCGAAAGGTCCTGCATGTTCGCCCCCCCCCCCTCCATTTCCCATAGGTTCCTACATTGCCCACCCGTCGGAAGAAGTAGGTGGAAACATGAAGTGGGAAGGCGTTGACAGTAGATTGGGTTCCCGCCCGCCCCCAAAAGAGGACGGAGAAGCTGAAGCCACTGATCATTGTAGTAGGAAGGCGCCTAAAGTAGACTGGAATGTGGGAATCCAGAAATACCTACTTCAACCACCGATGGGCGCATTGGAAATCTAGGTTCAATTTTGCCTGTGCACATTTTCCGCCCCACTGCTCGGTGGAAACTCATGGGAGCCTCTCATACCATCGTGTCTCCTCTTGCGAATCGACGCCAGTCGACGCTAAATCGACGCTCAATTGATGCACATCGACGCTACATCGACTCTATCGACGCTAGCCACGCTAAATCGCCGCTATCTCATCGACTCCCAAGCGCTTACCGACACTCGTCGACGCTGAAGACGGGATCAAGAGGGTATACCAGGCTCCCATGATTTGCCGCCGAACCCTTGGCAGAACCTCACACCCCTTGCGGCTGCCATCGTAGGGGCCGCTTGAGTCGCCCTCTCCCACCAGTGCACAAATACACTACGGCGACAGTTGCCAATGGAGGGGGCCGAGGCTCTCCCTACGGTCCTTCGGCCAGCGAAGACGGCCGTAGGGAGGTGTGCCAACGCACCTCCACAACTCAGACCTTCCAGACCCCAAGGCGCCAATCCTAGAGATCCGACGTCGTGATTTATTCCATACAGGGTCCCTGGAGGTCTCGACCCCTTCCTGGGGACCGGTTTTTCATCCTGGGTCGTTTTTTGACGGTCCTGGGGCCCGGCGAAGGCCCTTAGAGGCCGAAAGCTGAGGAAAACCTCCGTCTTGTTTTTTTCAACACGTTGGATCTCTGGGATTGCCACTATTCACTGTTCCCCCCCCCGGACGTCCGACAGCACCGGGCCTCCCGCGCAGCCGTAAGCCAAGGCCACGCCGCGCAGGGACGCGGCCGCCTGCGGGGACTCAGGCTCGGGCTGCGGCTCCACGGCGGGCCTTCCGAGAGCCTCTCGCGGGGGGGGGGGGGGCGAGAGGGCAGGGAGGGCACAGGGCAGGGCAGAGGCGCAGCTCACGCAGCTGGTCTTCTCGGGCGCGAAGTAACACGGAGGGGGGCGATCGATTGGGGGGGAGAAAGGTGCCCTTGTCGGGCCCCAGGGCGCCCCCTCTGGGGCCCCAAAGAGCCCCTTGGGGGGGAGAAAGGTGCCCTTTTCGGGCCCCAGGGGGCCCCCTCTGGGGCCCCAAAGGGCCCCTTCGGGGACCCTAAAGGGCTTCGGTTCTGCAGCCCTTGCTGTCCCCTCATGTATCGCCCCCCCCATTGGGCGGCCTCCAGTCTTCCTGGCGCCTTCTGGCGCTGGGAGGCACCCACGCATCGAGGAACGGGCCTGGCGGCGGGGCCGAAACCAGCTGCATGCAGCAGATTTCGTGGCCCCCCCCCCTTTCCCTGTCCCCCCCCCCTTCCGTTCGGCCCGGGCCTCGTCCACGCGCTGCATGGAGATCTTCAGCGAGTTCCACATCATCATGGCGGCGGGGATGATGCCCATGGGGAGCCTTGGGGCCGGCCAGGGGGCCGAGGTGGCCTGGCCTATTTGCTTCCGCCCGGCAGAAAAAGGAGAGGAAGGGGGCCCCTCGCCGCCACGGCTGCACGCGGCTCGAACAACTGGGCAGCCTCGGCCCTGGGAAGAGTCCAGGGGCCGATGTTGACCAGATTTGCCC
>CAUYUJ010014002.1:82500-142500 GCA_963575745.1 Prorocentrum cordatum | reverse complement strand
GGGTCTGGGATCGTTGCCGGCGAGCGTCGCCTCCGCGACGGGGGCGGGCTGGCCCCCGGCCGCCTGCGCCTTCGAGGCCGGCCGGCCCCCCGCCGGCTTCTCGGCCGGGGCGCCCGCGCTCCAGGTGCCCTCGGCGACCCACGGGATCCTCCTGGGAGGGGCGTGGGCCCAGGGGGGCTCTCCAAGGGCGACGAACTTCGCGATGCGCGCTGCACGAAGAGCGCGAAGAGCGCGAAGAGCGCGAACAGCTTCGCGCTCTCACGCCGCCCCTCGGGAGAGGAGGAAGAGGAGGAGGAGGAGGAGGAGGAGGAGGAGGAGGAGGAGGAGGAGGAGGAGGAGGAGAGGAGGAGGAGGAGGAGGAGGAGGGAGGAGGAGGAGGAGGAGGAGGAGGAGGAGGAGGAGGAGAGGGAGGAGGAGGAGGACGAGGAGAAGGAGGAGGAGGAGGAGTAGGAGGAGGAGGAGGAGAAGGAAGAGGAGGAGGAGGAAGAGGAAGAAAGGAGGAGGAGGAGGAGGAGGAGGAGGAGGAGGAGGAGGACGAGGGGAGGAGGAGGAGGAGGAGGAGGAGGAGGAGGAGGAGGAACGTCGCGCCCTCGAAGGCTCAGCTCCCGCCAAAGAGAAGGGGGCCTGAGCATCAACGAGCCGACCCCTATCCCCATGGGCATGGCCTCGGCCCCACTGGCCGATTTACCCCCCTACTTGAGCATCAAGGCTACTTCTTTCAGGTTTCGAGGGGCATATCCCCAACTGGGGTGGTACAATGGTGGGGGTCTGGACGGGGATGGGGATGGGGATGCGGGTCGGTTAACCAATAGTTAAAAACCCTCACCTTGCCGGAGGGTACAAAATCGACGTCTGAATTCCTGTCGAGGTTTTGGGCAGTCCAGATACAGGTCTGTAGGTCTGGAGGGTTTTTGTTCGCCCGACGGCGACGCCTCGAATTTTCTTGTCAGAATACCCGGGAGAGGCCCGATCGGAAACTTTCGATCGTCCCCAGATATCTGACGATAAATTAAGCAATCCCCGCGTTTTCCTCGATTTCGGCCTCTGGGATCCGTTGTGGGGCCGCATGGCCATCAAAAATGATCCGGGGAGAAGAACGACCCCCATGGAAGGGGTCCAGACCTCTCGTGTCGCGCATTGAAGAAACATATGGTCGTATGCCTTGGAACAGAGCAACGATGCAGGTCCACATCCTTCCTCCTCCCCCTCATGACATCCTCGCGTGCGTAGCGAAATAAACTCCCCGAGAGGGAGTTCCAAGGGGAAAACCCTCCCACCCACCCTTAATCGGGGTGACGTAAGACTCGGGTACGGGGGACTCGGGTTGGCTTGACGATGTCGTCAAGAAAATAACGAGACCCAATCTGAAACTTGACGCGAGATCCCGAGGCAGACATCCAACGAGAACTGGACCGTCAAAATCCAGGGCGCGTTCTCGTCAAAAAAACGTGGGCGAACCCGAGTTCTGGCGTACTCGAGTCGTGCGCTTCCCCGACCTAAGTCCTCCTAAAAAAAGTTACGGCCGGGAGCAGTTTACGGGGATGGACAGAACCCCCTTCAGTAAAACGTGGCTTAGGGAACACACCCTTGGGCCCAAACCCGGCGGGCGCGAGCCTGGAAAAGGAACGCCGCGGCGCCCTCTCGAGAACCGAAAACGGACAAGTCACTAATCGACGTGTCGGGGTGGGGGTTCCGCCCCTCCCCGAAGTTTGGCCACCCGCGGCCTGCACAGGGGGGCCCATCGCGCGGCACCGAGGGCCGACGAGGAAGACGGCGCTCGGGGCGAGCAGCCGGCCCCCGGGAAGGGGCACAGGCCCCCTGGGGAGCGACGCGGGCTAGAGCCAAGCGCTAGCTCCTAGAGGAAGGCGAAGGAGGAGGAGGAGGAGGAGGAGGAGGAGGAGGAGGAGGAGGAGGAGGAAGAGGGGGCGCTGCGAATGCATCACGACGTCGGATGGTCCCGACGACGCGGGAGGTGGGCGCGGGTGCCGTGGGTGCGCGCTGTGGGCCCCACCTGGGATGAGCGCCTCCGCGCCGACCTACGACATCCGCGCGGGCCCTCGAGGGTTTGCGCAGCGCCGACCGCCACAGGGAGGTCCCGGCCCCGTCCCCGGGGGCGGGCGCGCGACCCGCGGCGAGGGCCCCCCTATGGAGGCCGAGAGCTGGCTGCCCCAGGCCTGGCGCCGCGAGACCTTCTTGCACGGCGGGGGCGCGTCTGGAAGTCCTCCCTCCCCGGAGGTGGAGGAGGGGGGCAGCCAGGAAAGCCCAGAATCGAATCGACAAATCGGATCGGCGATCGAACTGAATCGGATTGGCGGAAATCGGCAGCCGAGTCGGGAAAAGTCGGATCGGCGGAAATCGGCAGGCTAGTAGGCCTCCAACAAGAAATCTGACTCCAAATCGGAATCCCAAGTCGAATCAAATCGGAATCGGAAGCCATCGAAACCGACTCGAATCGAATCGGAGGAATCGAAACGAACCCTGGGCAGCGGGCGGGTTGGTCGGTACATGACTGGCCCCCCCCCAGGCTCCTGGAGAGGAGCGAGGGCACCGCGGCCATCATGAGCACCCCCACGTCGTCGCAGAGCAGCTGCTTGTTCCACATGTTGAGCATCGCCTCTGTAGGGGGCAAACAAACCTACCTCGCTTTTGACCACCCTCGCTTCCAAGAGATACCAAGCGATGCCAAACTACGGCCTGTACTGGTCAGGCCGCTTGACGAGGAGGCGCGTGAAATGACTTGGTTTTGCCTGGGAGCGACAGCGGGGTAGGTAATTCACGCTCTGACTCTGGCAATGCTTGCTGGGACAGTGCCGTTCGGTCGACAAGTGGCGCCGTCCGTGTCTGAAGCACACGGCCAGCCCGCAGAATGAGGACGACCGTCATGGATGCAAGGGCCTCGCAAGGCCATGCCGACACTTTGCGAGCGGGGCGCGACCAGCGAAAGCGGCCGAGGATGGGCCGAAAAGGGTCACCTTGGAAAGTCGCAGATCATTGCCATGCTTAGGTCGAGCGCGTCCCTCCACACGAGGAGATTCAACAAATAGTCAAAAAACATCTGGGGCCGATGTTTTGCATTGTTGTTTAGAATCATGTTTGAATAGTTGTTTGCCTATCTTTAGTTGTTCGTCCGAAATCCCCCTGTAGGAGGACATGCCCGTGGGAGGAACTGTTTGAATATTTGGTTGACTGTTTTTAGTTCTTCGTCCGAGATCCCCCCTGCAGGAGGCCATGCCTGACCCAGTGCTGGGCGGGCTGACGGCATGGCCGTACCGCACCGTCGGGCCACGGGCCGGAGGCCCGGCTCCTGCTCGATGCCTGCAGGAGCTTGCTCGTGCCTGCGCCCCCCGCGCTGCCCCGAGGTCGGGCCTGTCCTCTCCTGCAGGGGGGGACTTTGGGACGAAGCATGACAAATCCTCGAAACGGCCAGCAAATACTAAAGACCCTTCCAACATGAAAAGTGGTCTAAAAGTCCTTAGAACGGCCAGCAAATCCTAAAAAACGTCCCCGGACCATCTTTTGACTAGTTTTGGATGGTCCTCCTGTAGAGGGGCACGCCCGACTTAACTGCTGTCAAGCGTTGTCTTAGGTCGGGCCTGTCCCCCTACAGCCGGATTTCGGGCGAAAACTAAAAAATGTGTTGTTTTCTTTTGAAGCAAAAAAAGCAAGGCAAAGACAATCAAAAATAGTTAACGAAATCGTCCCCATAGCATCTTTTGACTCGTCTTGGATGGTCCTCCTGTAGAGGGACACGCCCGACTTAAAACATCACCCACAACCCGAGAACGGCTCGGTCGGACGGCCAGGCCCTGGCCCCTCAGGAGCGAGGAGGCATCACGAACGGATGGTGTGGATAGCGTCAAGTCGGGCATGTCCCCCTCTGCAGGGGGATTTTAGATGAAAAATGAAACATACCCCCAAGAAATACCCCCAAGTGGTCAGACACAGTCAAAAAATCGTCCGGTGACTATCTTTTCACTCTTTTTGACAATTCCTCCTGTAGAGGTACAGGCCCGACTTAGGGGTAGCGTGGAGAATCAAGGCAGAGAGGATGCTCTGACGCTCTGGCAAGGCGACCGGATACGACAGAGTACGGCGCAAGCATCGGACTTCCGGGGGCCCGCGCGGACCTCGAGGGCGTCTCGATTCGGACTCCGGCAAGTTCGCTTGCATGGATTTGCCCCCCCCCCCCCCGCTCCCTCTCCGCCGCCTGTTCAAACAACACGGGGCCCGAAGTGCGTGAAGTGAATCCCGACTTGCGTGAACTCCAGATTGAATCCACGCCCACGCGGTCTGGGCTCCAGGGCGAGGTCCCGTGGACGCCCATCGGTCGGAAGAAGTGGATGGAAACATGAAATAGGAAGGCGGTGAAGTAGATTGCGCTTCCGCCCGAAACCAAAGTCGAACAATCCACTTTGGAGTCCCGAAACGGTGCGGTCACAGACCGTGCGGTGACCTTGAAATCCCCCAAGACCTCACCGCACGGTCCGTCACCGCACGGTCTTGGGACCCCGGAGGCCCCTGTCGCCCGAGACATCCTCGGAGAACGACCCGAGTCCCAAAACCGTGCGGTGACCCCGAATCCCCACCGACTCACCGCACGGCGTGGTCACCACCCCGTTTGGGGGCCCCAAATCCACGCGGTGTCAGAAACCAACGCCCGGGTCGTCGCGACACGATCTTGTCGTGCGCTCGTGCCGTGTTGACACGGCGGCGACCCGTCGGCCGCTTGGGATCGGCGGACCTCGAAGGATTTGAGCGAGGCTCAAGTCGTCAGGGTTGAACGAGCCACGCAGTGTCAGAAACCAACGCCGACGTCGTCACGACACGAACCTGCGCCTTGAAGAGGGAAGATTGAAAACCACTCGATCGTTGAAGTAGGATGGCGCCTAAAATAAATTGCGATATGGGAATCCAAAAATACCGACCTCCAACAACCGAAGGGTACGCGGTCGCAATATGCGTTCCGTGCGGGGCATGGGCATCCGCACAACAAACGCCCTGTACGCACGTAAAGGCCAGACCCGCGAGGCCGTGGATACGAACATGCTTTCCGCCCACGAATACAGTTGCCAGAGTCGCAGGACAAACTGTCTAAGACGAGACCAGGACGAGGATAAATCCGAGTGAGGATGAATCGAGAATCTCTGAGATCCGCCGGCTCTGGAGGAGGATGCATCGGGCGCCGCGGCCTTACCAGAGCGCTCCGGAACGCTCCAGGAGCGTTCCGGAACGCTCTGGAACAAATTTCTCCTCGTCCTAGCCCCGTCCAACTGCCTCTTCTTGGACCGGCGCTGGAGTTCCCTCCCCTGGCTGACTCCCTACCAGACCACCCCAACCCAACCCGAAGACCCGAATTTCGGGTTGGGGGGGGTACGGGATCCATATGTGTTTTCTCGATGTTCCCCGACCCCCCCCCCACTGGAAACGGAGGTCAATTTGAGACCTTCGGGTTGGGTTGGGGTGGTTTGGTGTGTGGTGACTGGCGCGCCGAGCGCGCCAGGAACGGGGACGGGGGCGCTGCTGGGGGAGCCCAGCGTCGACCCGAGGGGCCCGCTCGGACCTCCGAGAGCTCACGTGCACGCAGCCTCGCACCCCTGCAGGGGAGGGGGCAAACAGGCACCGTCAGGTCGGGCATGTCCCCCTACAGGCGGGTGTTGGAAGGAAAATGGAAGATAGCCAAACAATGCACAAACAACATCTGCTTTGCCTAAAGATAGACAAAATCGTCCACATACTATATTGCGACTATTTTAAGATTTTCCCCCTGTAGAGGGACACGCCCGACTGAAAATCACCGACACCGCTGCTCCACGACCTCTCCTGGGGTGCGTTCTGGCCAGAAAGCCTCGGGGGGAATCCGACCGCGGCGGCGGACGAGCAGCGGTGTCGGTACCCCGTGACATCCGCCGATCTGCGGGGGCTCTCCAGGACGAGCGGCGGTGCCGGTACTCAATGTTTTTCCTCATGCTTGATCGCAATGCTTTCTTTTCGCCGATCTGTGCTTTCTCTGTGTTTTCTTAAAACCACAGCTCCACTGCGCGGGTCCTCTGAAACTCTCCTGTCGGGGGCGCGCAAACATGGACAAGCGATCCATGGCTTTGGCGCGCGGTCGCCGAATCCATGGATCGGGGGAAGTGCCCTCCCCAAAATGCGGGCTCGGCGGCGGGAATCCGCGGTTTCCCATGGAAGGCGCCATGGTCCCCCATGGCCTCGGGCTGTCAAGCGTTGTCTTAGGTCGGGCCTGTTCCCCTACAGGCGGATGTCGGGCGAAAACTAACAAAAATGTCAAAAAAACAAATTACAACAGTCAAACATATCTTAAAATATCGTCCCAAAACTTCTTTTTACTGTTTTTGACCATTCCCCCCTGTAGAGAAACAGGCCCGACTTACCCCCGTGGCCTCCCGCTCTCAAGCGTTGTCTTCCGCTGACTCCTGCTGTCGCCCGTTGCCTCCCGTGGTCTCCCGTGGTCTCCCGGGGTCTTTTCTGCTGTCTCTCGCCGTCTACCGTTCTCTCCCGTGGTCTCCCCTCGTCTCCGCTGTCGGCATGGTCACTCGAGGTGTCTCCGCAGAGGCCTCCCAGGTGGGGTCGGAGCAGATGGGGTCGGAGGATCGCGCCGCATCGACGATACATCGGCGATGCATGGGCGATGCATCGGTGATGCTAGGGGGCCACATGCGAACCCTACCCCTACCCCCCACGATTTCTGAGGGGAAGGTGGGGTAGGGTTCGCATGCGGCCGCCTAGATGCACCGTCGATGCATCGTCGACGTCGGCGATGCATCGGCGACGTCGACGTGAAGCACATCGGGCCCCACGTCCAGCCGCATCGCCGATGCATCGGCGATGCGGAGCGATCCTTCGACCCCATCTGCTCGGACCCCATCTGGAAGGCCTAGAATATGTACCACTCTCTCCGCCACAGCGTGAAGAGCAATTTGGGGCAGCCTGCCGCAGGGGCGTATAGCTTCAGTCCAGGGCCTCAGAGGTTCCCGATCGCTTCCCCAGGGATAGGTATTTTGTCGTGTTGTCCCGAAGCCATGTCTGATGGTCCCGGGTGATGGGCGTGTTTTCCACCACCACCACCACCATAAGTTGGAGGGGGGAAGGAGGAGGACAAGGAGGAGGAGGACGAAGAAGAGAAGGAGGAACCCCTCCCCCCCCAACTTATGGTGGCGGTGGTGGAAAATAAGCCCATCACCGGGGACCGACAAAAAAAAACGCCAATGCCGGAATCAATAACAACATATCCTGGCGAGGGGCCCAACCATATGCAGTTGCGAGTGACGCACTTGTGCGTATGGTCTTCGGTGGAGCTCCCAATGGGGCCACGAAACGTGTGAGGGGTGTGCCGACATTGGTGGATGGAGCTCCCTATGGGGCCACGAAGCGTGTCAGGCGTGCTCCGACATGGGCGGGGGTCCGCATGTGGAAGGTGCCACTGGGGCCTTCGGAGGAGCTCCAAACTGGGCCACGAGATGGGTGGGCCTTCAGTGAAGCTCCCTTTGGGGCCACGAACAGTATGAGTAATGTGCGAACTTTGGTGGGGCGGTCGCATGCGGAAGGTGCCATTGGAACCTGAGGTAGAGCTCCCTATAGGGCCACGAAACGCGTTAACTGTGTGCCGAAATGAGCAGGGGTTCGCATGTGGACGGTGCCACTGGGGCCTTCGGTGGAGCTCCCTCTGGAACCACGAAGCGTGTAACTAACGGATGCGCCAGGATGAGCGGGGTTCCGTATTTGGACGGCGCCACTGTGGCCTCCAGTGAAGCCCCCTTATAGGGCCATGAAACGCGAGGGGTGCGCCGAATTGGGCGGACGCCCGCATGTGGATGGCCCAGGCGCCACTGAAGCCTTCGGTGGAGCTCCCTATGGGGCCACGGAACGCGGAAACGTGTGAGGGTGTGTCGAAGTGGGCGGGGAACCGCATGCGGACGGTGCCAGTGAGGCCTGCGGTCAAGCTCACTATGCCCTATGCCCTCTGGGGCCACGAAGCATGTAAGTGGTGCGCGCGGGGGTCCGCATGTGGGGACGGTGCCACTGGGGCCTCCGGTAAAGGCTCACTATGCCCTATGCCCTCTCGGGCGCCACGAAGCGCGTGAAAGTGCACCGGCGGGGTTCCGCACGTGGACGTTGCCACTAGGGTCTCAGGTGGAACTCCCTACGGGGCCACGAAACGTGCGAGGAGTGCACCAAAATTGGCACAATGGCGGAAACACGGATATAGGAGAGGGGGAAGTGAGGAGGAGGGAGCTGGGATGCTGGGCGCTGTCTCCTCAACGCGAGGACCCAACAGCACAGGATAGTTGGGACCTACAAGTTAGGAGAAGGAGAAAAAATATAGTCGGAGATTTCGGGTATCTGGGTAAACCAAAGAGTACGCATACCGTTAATTCCCTGGGCATCTCCCTAAGTGCGCTCTGACCAGGAGTTCGAGGCGAATCCAACGGTGGCGACGAGGGCCCCCCAGGAGGCCGGGAAAATATGGAAAACGAGGGCAGGGTAGCAATATGGGTACCTCTCACCTCTTCATTGCGCATAAACACAGGATCCACCATACATCTCGTTCGAAAACACAACAAATATCTTAAACATTTTCAACTGAAGCGTGCCGACCTGAGTTGAGCGATGCGCGAATTCAACTACGACACCAGCGCCCGCCCCGAATCAAGGCTCTCGCATTGACGCTGGTCTCGCGCCGTGTGCAACACGGACGGACTACGCGCTGTCCTTGGTGAATCGCTACTGTATTGCGCGCGCCGCGAATGCCAGCGACGCGCGCAAGGCTCGTCTCCCCGCCCGGCGGCCGCACGCGCACCTCGCGCTTCGCCCGCAGCGGCGCGCGCGCGTGCCAACCCCGCCGCGCGCGCGCCGTGCGCGCGCGACATCGGTGCGCGCGCGGAATCCCAGCGCGGGCGCGAGCCTTCCGGTAGCGCGGAACGCGCGTCGACAAATCGCCAAATTCGCTCCGTTGTCAGTTTTCCCGATGAGTGTTCACTGCGAACGGCACGTCCGCAATTGTTGTTGCACGCCTATCAAAATCATTGTGTCGTCGCCACCTCGGATGTTGTCGCGGCTCTGCGCAACCAGCGGTTTGTTGTGTCGTCGGCAGTTTTTTCTGTCGTCTGAATTCGTCGTCGGCCTCCTTTTTTATCGTCGGCCTTTTGCTGTCGTCGCCCCTTTCGTTGTCGTCGGCCCTTTCGTTGTCGTCTGTTACTTTTGATGTCCGTCACAGTCGGATTCAGAGTTTTACTCGGGTTCTTCAACATGTTTGGGGTCCTTCGCGGCCGGCTCCTTCTTCCATACCTTTCACGTTTCGTGCGTCCCCATGACTCCGTCTGGAGACGATGCGGAGGCGTTGTCCATGGAAGTTCGATTCTTGACCCTCGCCCAACGCCTGGAGAGACCGTGCACGACCGCTGGGGGGCTCAACGCCCACAGCGCTTGAAAGGAGTGGCGGGCACCGCGGCTTGATTCCTAAAAAACCAAACGAGTGTGATCCAAAAACTGCTGTCGATCGTCGTTTTGTGATCCAACGGAAACGGAGGGAGTGAGACCTCTGCCTTTTGGGTGACCCAAAAAAGGGGTCCAGCTGAAAAGGGGTGGTGCAATAGAGTTGGGGCAATTGTTTTGCAAATGTATTGCGCCGGAGAATTATACTGCACTGTATTGCAAGTAATGTATTGCATGCGAAAAGCCAACAATACATTTGCGCCCCGGAATGTATTGCACGCCCCACATGTACTGCAACCCGCAAATCTAATGCTCCAAATCTAGTGCACCACCCCCTGGTCGCTGGACCCCCATTTTTGGGTCCTCCTCATCGCAGCCTCCGCGACCAGCACCGCCGTGAGCAGGGCCACGTGGCCCAGCGAGAGCTCCCCGGCCCTCGCCCCGTCGATGACCGCGCGCAGCACGAGGGGCTTCACGCCCGCGGTGAGCGCGCCGTGGGCCACCGAGGTGGCGAAGCCCGCCGCCAGGTGCCAACGGCACAGCCGCCTCATGACGGAGAGGATGGACCGCCTCTCGCCTGCGAGCCCCGCCTCTGCAAGAAGAGAAACCGACACCCCCTCGCGCCGGACAGAGACACAGCGACGGGCGTCTCTGGCACTGCTTGCGGCCCCCTGTGGCCCTTCGCTGGGCCCCAGGACCGTCCAAAGACGACTCGGGATGGAGAGCTCGTCCCCAGGGTGGGGTCCAGACCTCTGGGGGTCCACGTCACGAAAACATCACGACAGGGCTCGAGCCAAACAGTGTGTCGCGTTTTCGTGTCCGTTTCGTTTCCCGTTGTGCTGCCCTCGTCCAGGCCCTTGCCGCGAAACGACATCATACGAAGAGGGTCCACGACATCGCCACAGCACCGTCTAGCTCGAGTCCTGCATCCTGGCGTCGGGGGCCAAGGAAGCCGCACCGACCCAAAGCTTTCGAGGGACCGCGCGGCTGGATTGGGTGGTCGGCGCGGAGGTGCCCGTCCAAGGGGGCCCACAGCTCAATACCCAAGAAATCCGCGCGGACCTCCAAAAGCCTGTCTACGCAATACAGTCCAAATTTGTAGTAAGGACGGGTGGCAAGGACGCAAGACCCTTGGAGGCCGACGTTGGGATTTTTTGGGCGGCGGGCGGCACAGACCCCAGGGACGCAAGGGGTACCCTAACCCAGGGAAAGGCGAGTGAAAATGGCAAAGACCGGGCCGCAGATGCAAGGGCGAGGGCACCCTGGATGAGGGCGCGCGTCCTTACCAGGCGCGTTGCCTGCACCAGTGCTTCTACTTCGGGCCTCGCTGCCCTGGCTGTCCGACAGCAGCCGCGCCGCCTCGGGCGCCACGCACCCCGCCCGGAAGAGGGGGTCCTGGGGACAGGAGACAGAAACCCGGGGGCTTCCCCGAGACTCCGATGCAGTCGGGGCGGACTGGAGAGGACACGCGAGAGGACACGAGGCCCTTCCGATGGCCACGCTGCAAGTGGAGCGTAGAGGGCATGGGTCGCGAAACACAGGTCACAAGGGTACCCTTGTTTGTGCAGGGCTCACCTACCAATCAGGCTCGACTGCAGACCAGGACGTTGGCGCTCCCGAGACGACTGCAGCCGTGGATCGAAGCATTCTCCCTCCTTCGTTCTCTCCGGGTGCAGTCTTCGATGTCATGGCCGACCTGGCCTGGAGGAGGAGGAGGAGGAGGAGGAGGAGGAGGAGGAGGAGGAGGACGGATGAGGAGGAAGAGGGAGGAGGAGGAGGAGGAGGAAGATGGAGGAGGAGGAGGAGGAGGAGGAGGAGGAGGAGGAGGAGGAGGGAGAGAGGAGGAGGAGGAGGAGGAGGAGGAGGAGAGGAGGAGGAGGAGGAGGAAGATGGAGGAGGAGGAGGGAGGAGGAGGAGGAGGAGGAGGAGGAGGAGGAGGAGGAGGAGGAGGAGGAGGGGGAGGAGGAGGAGGAGGAGGAGGAGGAGGAGGAGGAGGAGGAGGAGGAGCCCGAGCTGATGTGGCCTGTGGATCGCGCCGCACCGGTGATGCGTCGGCGATGCATCGGCGACGTCTGGACGCAGAGACTCGCGCTCCAGATCGCGCCGTATCGCCGATCCGACTCCCATCTGCTGCAGCCCCAGTCCAGAACGTCCCAAGCTGCTATTTCACAGCGTGGCTCGCCAGGGGTCTGGACCCCGCCCCGGGCCCCGGGGAGCGGAGCGGCTTGTCCTTCAGGGGGCTGTTTTCTGGACGGCCGGGGGCCGGGCAAGGGCCCCGGGAGGCCGAAAACGGCCAGAAGCCTTCCGTCGTGCTCTTGTCCACGACGCGATGGCGTCATGTCCTGGTTTTGAGCGGGCTGGGGAGACGCCGCTGCTGCTGCTCCCCAGACCTCTCAGGCCAGGATCCCTTCGGCGGCGGACCCAGCCGCGGCGCACCGCACCACCCCTGGAGGCCTCACAGCAAGGCGACACCGAGGGCAGGGCACCGGGCATCGATGCTTGAACAAAACAGTACCGCTTCTCCTCTCCTGGGGGGTCTGACCAGGACTTCGAAGCGAATCCAGCCGTGGCGACGAGTATAGAAGGCAGCGGTATCGGCATCTATCCCTCCGCTGGCTTCCACTCGGGGGAAGGCGGTTTGAGACAGTGTGTTTGGACGGGTTCCGCAGGTTCTGCTGGGGCGACGATCGTTCGCGGCTCCTTCAAATCGTGTGGACTCCCGGTGTCTCGAAGGGCCTTTCCTTGATTATCCGCTCCACGGGTCCAGTTTGGGGATGTCACCCGGCTGCACCGAGCGTCGCCTCCCAAGCGCGACCAGCGCCCACACCCACAGCAGCAGCCGCCGCGACAGGAGGCCCGGGTGCCCCGGCCCCTCGCCTGCTGGCAACCCAGATCTCCGACGAGATGTTTTCTCAATCCTGGAGCGTTTCCTGGGACTTCGGCCTCTGAGGCCCAGCAGCAGGCCCCGGAGCATGTTAAAACAAAGATCCAGGACGAGAAGCTATACACCCGGGAAGCGGTTCGGACCCCTGGGACCGCAGGTTACACGATTCATATCGGCGGACGTCTGGGAACGTGAAGGTCCTGAGGGAAGTGGGTCCTGGATCCTGGGGTCCGGAGCTCCAGCTTGGGAGGGGCTCGATGTATACACCACGTCGCCTGGTCGGCCAGGAAGCTCGGTGTATAGACGCCCCGGCTTCCCAACCTGTGCGATGCTGGAGCGTCCAGACACAAAATTCCTCCGTTGAGCTCCGTGGCTCCCTGGCTGGCCAGACGACATGGTGTATACATCAAGCCCCCCATGACAGCTCTGACCCCATCTCATCCGCGGATGTCAGGGTCATGCTTCTTTGCATCTTGCTTTGCATCAGCCAGATCGGCGGATGTCAAAGTTCATTAGTTGTTACATCTTCCAGCCTAGCAAACTTGCGCACATCCAAATGTATTGGATACCAGATTTGTTCAGTCGCGATCGGTAGTGACCGATCGGCACTCCTAATCGGTTGAGACCGGTCGAGTCCGATTCCAAAATCGGTCGCGACCCGTCGCGACCGATTAGCCGCGACCGATTTTGAGGCACATCGGCAAAACAAATCCTGGCATCCAGTGATTCAGGAAAGATACAGGAGAGGCAGCTTCCGGCTCCTGGGAGCCCCTTCGTAGAGGCTTCCTGCATGGGGTCCGAATAGATGGGGTCGGAGGATCGCGTCGCATCGCCGATACGTCTTCGAAGCATCGCCGATGCATTGGCAATGCATTGGCGATGCATCGGCGCCGTCGGCAACACATCGGCGACGTCGGCGTGCATAACATCAAGCGTCGCATCGAGCCGCATCGCCGTTGCATCGGCGATGCGGCGCGATCCTCCGACCCGACCTACTTTCCGTCACACAAATATCTACACACTGACACCCTCCAATGCATCGTTCCTGGGCCTCTCAGAGGAAGAAGGCGGGGTATAAGTCACCATTGGGAGCCACGGATTTGATACACCGCCACACCTCCTGAAGGTAAGTGCCGAGCTCGTCGGAGGGCGTCTCTGTATCTGTTTTTGTGGCGGCTACTCCGACTCCAGCTGGGAGGCCTAGACTTAGGTCGAGCATGTCCCCCGACAGGTGAATTTTGGACGAAAAATTAAACATGCACCATGTATGTTTTCTTCTTTTTTTAGAAACAAAAAAAGATATATATATATATATATATATATATATATATAATATCCCCAGACGATGTTTTGACTATTTTCGAATATTCCTCGCCAGCGCGCCAGCCGCGTCGCAGCGAGGGCGTTTGTATACATATTATATATATATATATATATATATATATATATATATTATCCGCCGATCCGGCGTGTGAGTTTCAAGGAGTCTCAGCTACAGCCTCGAGGCTGAGCCTCAGCCTCTGGGGGGGTTGCCGGGGTGGCTCTGCCGGGGAAGGGGGGGTGGGGGGGGGGGGTGCGAGTTTCCGGCGGATGCGTTTTTTGACACCCCTCACAAGGATCGTGGCCTCCGAGGGGGTTCCGAACTCGAGTACCACCCCTCCCGCACCAAGAGGCTCCGAGGAGGCCTCCAAGAGGCCCCAAGGGGCGCAGAAGAGGCCCCCAAGAAGCCCCAAGAGGCTCCCAAGAGACCCCCAAGAGGCCCTCTAGTGGCCCCAAGAGGCCCAAGAGGCCCCCAAGAAGCCCCAAGAGGCGCCCAAGAGGCCCCCAGAAGTCCCAGCCAACCACGAGATCCCAACCAGCATCCATGAGGCCTCTGACCCACCACCCACGCACGGTGGCGGGATAGGCCGACGGCCACTGGATCCGCCGCCCCCTGTGGTCTTGCCACAGGGGTGCACGGCGTGCTGGATGTTTCAGGTTTTGGTTTTGGCTCTTTTTCTAAAAGAACTCCCCAGTGGGCTTCGGCCCGTCCCGCCGGCCACCCGCAAGTTTCCGAAAATCCATCTGTCAATGCCTTTGTTGCCCCAACTTGGCCCAAGATGGCCTCCAAGACGGCCAAGATGGCCCAAGATGGCCTCCAAGATGCTTCCAAGACGGCCAAGATGGCCTCCAAAACGGGTAAGATGGCTCCAAGATGCACCCAAGACGGCCCAAGATGGCCTCAAGATGGTCTAAGACGGCCCAAAAGGCCCGCAAAAGGCCTCCAAGACGGCCCAAGAGCCCTCCAAGACGCCCTCCAGGAAGGCCCGAATAGGTTAAAATCATTGATTTTCCTTAGGTTTTTCAAGGATTTTGGCATGTTCTTCTTTTCAGCTCTCCGACGGCCCAAGACGGCCCAAGAGGTCCCCAACATCGCCCCAACAGCACCCAAGAGGCCTCCAAGATGGCCCCATGACGGCCCAAGAGGCCCCCAAGAAGGCCCCAAGAAGGCCTCAAGACGGCCCAAGAGGCCTCCAAGACGCCCAAGATGGCCTCCAAGACGGCCAAGATGGCCGAAGATGGCCTCCAAGATGCCTCCAAGACGGCCAAGATGGTCTCCAAGGCCGCTAAGATGGCCCCAAGATGCCTCCAAGACGGTCCAAGATGCACCCAAGACCGCCTAAGATGGCCTCAAGATAGCCCAAGAAGGGCCCAAGAGGCTCCCAAGAGGCCTCCCAGACGGCCCAAGAAGCCTCCAAGAGGTCCTCCAGGAGGGCCCGAAGAGGGCAAAATCATTGATGTTCCTTAGGTTTTTGAAGGATTTTGGAATTTGCTTCTTCTCGGCATTCCGACGGCTCAAGACGGCCCAAGAGGCCCCCAAGAGGGCCCCATGACGGCCCAAGTGGCCTCCAAGATGGCCCCAAGAGGGCCCCAAGACGGCCCAAGAGGCCTCCAACACGCCCAAGATGCCCTCCAAGACACCCAAGATGGCCTCCAAGACGGCCCTGGAGCATTCCAAGAGGGCCCCAAGTCGGCCCATAGAGGCCCCCCAAACGGCTTCCGACGGCGTCAGACGTGCCAGGAACCAACCAAGATGGCCGAAGTTGGCTCGAAGCTGGCCCAAGACGGCCCAAGAGGCCCCCTAAGAGGGCCTCCAGGAAGGCCAGAAGAGGCCAAAAACATTGATTTGCCTGAGGTTTCTGACGGATTTTGACATGTCCTTCTTCTCGGCCTTCCGACGGCCCCCAAGACGGCCCAAGAGCCCCCAAAGATCGCCGAAAGATCGCCCAAGAGGCCTCCAAGACGGCCAAGATGACCTTCAAGATGCCCACGTGTTCCCCGAAGGCTTTCCAAACCGACTCGGGGAACACATGGTCCGATGGCTTGGCAGGTCTGGCCTCAATGTTCGGCCACATAGGCGCTTCCAAAAAGGCAGGGGGCGGCGGTGATTCGCCGTAGGCGTCTTCGATAAATGCTGAGTGAGAGGAGGGGAGGGAAAAAGAGAGGAGGGACGAGAGCGAAGAAGGATCACATCAGTCGGAGCGCCCCGGATCGGCGGCACTGGCTGAAGGCCACTACAATATATATATATATATATATATATATATACATATACATATACATATACATATACATATATATATAATTATATATATATATATATATATATATATATATATATATATTATATGATCGCCCACCCCCCTCCCCAGCACCCCCAAACCACCCAAATCGCAAAACCTTCCTTGATCGTTCGCTCGTCGTCGTTCTCCTCCTTCTCCTCCTCCTCCTCCTCCTCCTCCTCCTCCTCCTCCTCCTCCTACGCTGTGTTTTCCAGCTTTCCCAGCTTTCCCAGCTTTCCCAGCTTTTCCCAGAGACTACCCGAATGAAAAACGTTGTGTTTCCCAGCTTTATATATGTATACACTTCTCGATGTGCGCGTGTCATCCTTGCGCAGGAGCCATGCTAGTCTTCTCTGCATCGTTCCGACTTTGACGGATGGTCCCCGAAGAAGTCCGCCGTAGCGAGGGCTCCTCATGAGGGGCAACGATGGGGGGGGACTGGCACAAGGGGCGACACATCGACCTGAAATCGGCGATGCCTCGCAGATAGATCGGCGACAGTTTCCAGATAGCGACTCCGCACGTTCCTGGGCGGGGCGGGGCTATATCAGACCCCTGTCCGCGATCAATGGGCGACTTTGGGGGTCGATGCACTCCGCAGGATGCCTGCCCCCCCTGCACTCCTTGCCACCGATACTTCGCCCCGAGCCGTCTTGCTGACAGGCCGCGGGGCCCGTGGCGTGGAGGACCCCCGCGAGGCCGAGTAACGTCGCGAGGAAGCTGCATCCTCGCGAGAGAGAGCATGGCCAGAGCCCCGGGCCCGGTCTCCCCGCGGCGCTTTTTACAGCCAGCTCGACACGTGGTGGCCCCGGGGCCCGGTGTAGGGCCCCACAAGACCGAAGAACGTCGCGAGGAAGCTGCAGCCTCGCGAAAGAGCATGGCCCGAGCCCTCGGCCCGGTCTCCCCGCGGCGCTGCTTCAGCCAGATCGAGGCGAAGCCAATGGCGGCGACGAGGGCTCACGAGGAGGCCCAGAACAGCGGACACGAGGGAAGAGCAACGGCGCGGGCACCTCCAACGAGATCCGACGCCGCGGAAGAGATGCAACATCGCAAAAAAAAAGCGACCGGGGCCGCAGGCCTGATGACTCCGCGTCATTCTTCGAGCCGGATCGGGCTACGCGGTGGCCCTGGGGTCCGAACCCGGGCGAGGAGGCCTGGTGTGGAGAACATGCGGCGCCCGCACATTCGAGACACGAGCAGCTCGGAGCTCCGCGCAGATGGATTGGACCTGTGCAGGCCCCCCCTCGCTCTCTGGCGCGCGGAGCGCGCCAGGGGTGGCGCTGGAAACGCCGCGAGTTTGGACGCCCGCAGTGGGTACGGAAAAAATTGCAGAATGCCCAGAGCAACTGCTGTCCAAAACCAGGGGGGGGCCGCTGTTGGGGGAGGCGGGTTTTCGCCTTCAGTGAACAGCGCCCGCGGCGGCGCGGACGGCGAGCCCTGTCCCAAAGTGAACAGGACCTGCGGTTGGGCATGGGCCCCGCTCCCTGGAAGGCGCAGGGAGGCACATCGAGCAACACACGTTCCAGGATTCCGTGTGTGCTGCCATATGTCATGCCCGTACTGTAGTTTTACATCAGTTGTCATGTGTGTCTGTGTCCATTGTCCCTCCTGATTCTTTTGGGGGGCCCCGCTCCCTTGAGGGCACGGCGGCCTGCGGCGCCCGGGTCCTCCTGCCCCGCCACCAGCAGCCGCGAGGGCGGGCCGGCATCGGCAGGGAGGCCCTGCTGGGGCTCCTCGGGGGGGGGGGGGGCAGTGCTGCAAGCAAGGGGCCCGGGGGGACGGACGGACGGACGGACGGAGCACAGCTCGCTCAGGGGTCAGAATGCTGTCCCCAGAACTCTTCTGGGGTGCGTTCTGACCAGCATCTCGAGGCGAGCCAGCTGTGGCCGTGAGGGCGCCTCACGATGGCCGCAGACGCCCACCAGAACGCAGACCTCGAACTTCAAGGGGCGGTTGACGCCGCGTGAATCGTTCAGCCTTGCACGATCGCTGCTCCCTGAGAATGCAGATCGCTCGGCATCGGCCGGCTCTGGGACACTGGCAACGTCCACATTGAACGCCCGCGCTGGGGTCGCCGCCGCGTCAACGCAGAGCAAACCCACCGTGTACGCGTATACCAGGCGGGGCAAGGACGAGAACCAATCCGTTCCAGAGCGTTTCCAGAACGCTCTGAGAAAGCCGCGGCGCTAGAGACATCCTCCAAAGCCGCCGGATCTCAGGGATATTCGATCTATCCTCACCCGATGGTATCCTCGTCCTGGCTCAGTCTCAACATCCTCTTCGTTGCGTTTCGGGTGTGACTGGACGTGCCCCTGGCCGAAAGTGCCCCCAGGACTTCCAAAGAGGCCCCCACTCGGGCGGGGCGAAAGGGGGGGATAGCAAAGGGGGGGTTTGAGAATCAGCTCACGCAGCTGATTTTCCCGGCGCCTCTCGGCGCCGGGAGGCGCCCATTTATCGAGGAATGGGCCCCTCGGTGGGGCCGAAACCAGCTGCATGCAGCAAATTTCGTAACCCCCCCTTTCCCAATCCCCACCTTTCGTCCGGCCCGACCCACGGCCTCCAGAGCACTCATCACGAGGCCCGGAGAGCCCCATAGGCTTCAAAAAATGGGCCGAAAAGCTGGGGGCACCTTGGGCCACGGGCACCTCTGGCAACCCCCGATGGCTATCGCGAATATCCTCGTCCTGGCTTCGTCTTAGGATCCAGAGCGTCCTGGAACGCTCTCAGAACGTTCAAGAACGATCCCAGAGGGCCGCGGCGCCCGAGACATCCGTCAGAACCTCTGGATCTCAGAGGTTCTCTATGCATCAGAGGAAACCAAATGGTACCCATACTGCCACTCTCAGGTCGGGCATGTCCCCCTACAGGGGGACTTCGGAGGAAAAATTAAAATACCCGACAAATATTCCAAAATGGCCAAAATTAGTATAAAAAACGTCCCCAGACTATGTTTTACCATTCTTGAATGTCCCTCCTGTAGAAGGACAGGCCCGACTTACCGCTACTCCCCGAACCTCTCCAGGAGAAAAGTCTGACCAGAAGTTAGAGGCGAATCCAACGGTGGCGACGAGGACCTCCCAGGAGGCCCGACAAGGGGGAAGCGAGGGAGGGGCAGCGGTAGGGTTACCTCTCACTCCTCTGATGGTCGTCCTCTACCGATTTTATCCTTGTCCTGGCTTCGTCTTCGTATCCCCCCCTCTTCTTGGGGGAACGAAACATGGCATAAACATCAAAACTCGGAGGTCCGCGCGGATTTCTTGGATCCGCGCTGGACCCCCTCCCTGGCGCGCGGAGCGCCAGGGGCGGCGCTGGAGGCGCCGCCCAGGTGGTCCAGCGCGGATCCGAGAGAAATCCGCGCGGCCCTCCGAGTTTTTACGTTTATGCCATTTTTCGTTCCCCTACTTCTTTCGTTGCCCCCTGACATCTGAAAATGATTTGGCAACACGCTTCCTCTCCATTGAATATGTTGCTCCCGTCGCACTTAAAGGCCACATCCCAGAAATAACTTCGAGCACCCGGAAAAGTGGCGAAAGAGTGTCGAAACAGTGTCGAAACAATGTGGGCGAGTGTCTCCCAGGCCCCGACACGTAAAAACCCTCGAACCTCAGAACCCTTCTGGTGCTCGAAATGCTTTCGGGTGATCCAGGCTGAAGTAGGCTGGAACATCATTATCCATTGATCGTCGTCCATAATCGGGGAGACGTAAGACTCGGGTACGAGGGACTCGGGTTGGCCTGACGGGGCCATCAGAAAAATGACGGGATCCGATCTGAAATTTGACGCGAACTCCCGCTGCAAACATCCGACGAAAACTGGACCGTGCAAATCCAGGACGCGCTCGTCACAAAATGCCGGCGAACCCGAGTTCCAGCTCACACGAGTCTTACGTTTCCCCCATATAACCCTTCTGTTTGGACGCCCGAAATGGGTACGGAAAGAATGGGTACAATGCCCAACAGCAGTTCCTGCTCATTCTGAACAGGACTCGCTGTCGGTGTCGCCGCGGCCTGTGTCCATTCGAGACAGAAGGCCGCCTGCCCAACAGCGGCCGCTGTTGGTGTGGGGCAACATTTGTTGTTGGGCATTGTACCCATTCTTTCCGTACCCATTTCGGGCGCCCAAATTCTGCCGTTGCCCCCGACCTTGAGCTCCCGGCGCCCCGCGGGCTCCGCCGGGCCGTGCGGGCCCTCGTCCCGAGCGGGCGGCCGTCGCTCCGTGCCGGCGGGCGCCGCGTGCGACCATGCGGGGGCGCAGCCGTGCGCTGCGGGCCCCGACGTCCACTCGCCGCGGGCAGAGGTCACGGCTGATCGGCGGTGGACAAACCTCCCTTTGAAAGACCTCCCTTTAGTGAAAACGGCCTGGGACCGAAACCGACGAACCTGGACCCGCAAAAATGACGGCCGCGACGCCCTCTCGCGAACCGAAAACGGGCAATTCCTTAATCGACGTGTCAGGGTGGGTCTGTCCAACCCCGAGCTGATCCGGGAGGCACTGAGTGTCGTTTCACCGATCCCCATCCCCAGCGGCATGGCCCGGGTCCCGCTGGCCGATTTACCCCCCCCCTGGGTGGGGATCTAGGCCGCTCTCTTCGGGCTTCGAGGGGTGCATCCCCAACTGGGGTGGTAATCCGGTGGGGGTCTCGAATGGGATGGAGATGGGGATGGGAATCGGCTAAACGATCCCGAGGCAAGAGGACATGCTTAGGGGAACGAACAATGGCATAAGCATAATAACTCGGAGGTCCGCGCGGACTTCTCGGATCGGCGCTGGGGCCCCCTGGCGGCGCCTCTGGCGCCGCGCCAGGGACGGGGGTCCAGCGCGGATACAAGAAATCCGCGCGGACCTCCGAAATTTCACATTCATGTCATTTTTCGTTCCCCTAATCTGGGAGGCAAGAGGACATGCGAATACGATGTGCCCTCTACGGAGGCGCTGGCAAACATCATGACGGGACATCTTCAGATGTTTCGGCCTCTGTGGGCCCTTACCGGGCCTCGGGACAATCAAAAAACGAACTGGGATGAGAAACCCGTCCTGGGGGATGGGTCAGACTTCTGGGGGTCATGACGTCGGCGCGATCCTCTCCAGCTTCAAAATAATGGGGCGCACAAGGGATATTAGTACTACTCCAAATCCCTTACTAATCGTCCCCCGGGTCCTGTTTTTGTTAAGGCGCCTTTTTTGAAACTGGGGGGGGTCCGGTTTATTAGGACGCTTTCTTTGGATTGAAGCTTAGGGGGTGCGGTTTATCAAAGCGCCCCGTCGAAGAGGGGGTCTGGAATATTAGGTCACACTTGGAGGGGGTCTGGTTTTTAGGGTGGGGTCGATTAATAAGGGATTTGGAGTACGTGTCCTCCACGGAGGCGCGCGTCCGACCCGAGCACATAGTACAAACATCTTGTAGAGTATCGTTTCCTGAGCGGTACTGGCCAGCAAGCGACCGCCACCGAGCATGTAGTATAAGATTGTTTCGCGGTACGCGCGTCGCCCCTTTTGGGGGCGACGCGCACATAGCATTAGTATGTTAGGGCGACGCCGATGATCAAAGGCTCTTCAAACATAGCCAGCCTCGAACTCATCCTTACGCATTCCCAAGATTGAGGAGCTGAAGGGCAATGACCATCTTAGGGCAATGAGCAATGATCCTTAAGGTTGGCATCGAGATGAGGCGACGCCAGTCATAGGGATCGGGATATGTTCCAGCCTGGTAAAACCAGTGCTTGCACTTGGGGCATTCGTGCGTGTGTTCTCAGGAACTGGGCCTGCGCGTCGGTCTGGCGGCTAAGCTATGTGGTCGCCGTCGCTGCCCCGTCACCGCCCCGTCGCCGCCTCGTCGCCGCCAGTCGTCTGGGCCTGCGCGTCGGGTCCGCCGCCTCGTGGTTGCGATCGCCGCTCGTCGCCCCGGGTTGTTTTTGGGGCAGCTTACCAAATCTCCTCACGAGCGGCGAAACTATACGCATCCGCACCCTCGCGGCGATTCCGGGGGGGTCGCTATGTTCGGCCTCTGGGGGGCCCTCACTGGGCCGCGGGGCTGTCACAAGAGCGACTCGGGATGTTATCTGGCGAAAAATCATGTCCCTCTCCGTGGCCTCGCAGGCCTGGTCCCCGGGCCACGAGGCTGCGGATGCGGGGCGTTTTTTCCTCTGCGGGTGCCCCGCGCGGGGAAGGGTACGTGTCCGTGCGGCCGATTCTCCGCGGCATCTTGCGCGCCCCGCACTATACGATCCCGCGGACGTGCGGTCGTCCGAACACGCTCCGCGCGGGGTATCCGCGAACGCCCCGTATCCACGGGGTCGTGGCCCGGGGACCTGGCCTGCGAGGCCGCGGATGCGGACCTGTTCTTCGCCCACGAGCTGCGACGACATGCTTTTCTGTGGTCTCCTTGGTCTCGGCTCTCGTTCTCGGGCCCATGACCGTCGAGCATGGATCTGGGACGAGAGACTGACTACACTACACTACACCTGGGGAAGCGGTCGATACCTCTGGGGCCGCGGATGTTAGACAAATCACACCAGCGGACGTCAGGGCTCAGAGTCGGACCCAGGCCAGAAGAACATCCTTCAAGAACACGAGACCCCCCGCCCTGGTATCATTCGAGGGTGCCCTCCCCCAGGATGCACAAGAGCATCCAACGGACACGAGAGAGCATCAGGGCACCCTCCCCAGACCGACCTCGATCTTACCTCAACCCAACTGCATCGAACAGTTTTGGGGGGCCGCCTCTTTTGGAGTCCCGAACCGGTGCGGTGACAAACCGTGCGGTGACCCCGGAATACCCCGAGACCTCACCGCACGGTCCGTCAACGCACGGTCTTGGGACCTCGGATGCCCCAGTCGCCCGAGACGTCCTCGGAGAACGACCCGAGTCCCAAAACCGTGCGGTGACCCCGAACTCCCACCGACTCACCACACGGCGTGGTCACCACCCCGTTTGGGGGGGGCCCCGAGCTTATGGTCCTTCGGGGGCCCCCGTCGGGCCCCGAGGGCCGCCGGAACAGGAGGCGCGTCGGCGGCACTCCCAGGGTTAGGTCGGGCATGTCCGCCTACAGGCGCATTTTGGACGAAAAATGAAGAGCTCCCCCCCAAAAAAACCAAAACATAAGAGAAAAATTGACACCAGACTATTTGAAAAGTATTTTCGAAGATTCCTCCTGTAGAGGGGAGGGACACGCTCGACTCAATCCCAGGGCGGAAGCGAGAGTGGGCAGGCCTTCTCCGAAGGCGGCGGCCTTCGAAGCAGGCCCCCGGGAGCTTCCCCGAGAGCGCCAGACGCCTCCCAAGAGCCCTCTGAGAGGGCCCGCCCCCTACGCATTCCCCTCCGGAGGGGGGATGGGGGGGGAGGGGAGAGGGAGGAAAAGAGGAGGGGGTGCGGGGGAAGAGGGGGGATGGGGAGGGGGGGGAGGTGGGGAGAGGGGGGGGGAGGGGGAGGGGGAGGAGGGGAAGGGGAGAGGGAGGGAGAGAGGCAGAGGGAGGAGGAGAGGAGGAGGAGCTCCGCGCTGCTCAGCTGTGCCCAGCGCCCAAGAAAAGAGGAGAGAAGAGGGGGAGAGGGAGGGGGGGGGGGAGGGAGAGGAGGAGAGGACGAAAAGAGGAGAGGAGGGGAGGAGGAGGGGAGGAGAGGAGGAGGAGAGGAGGAGGAGAGAGGGTGGGGGAAATGAGGGGAGGAGGGGGGAGGAGGGAGGGAGAGGGGGGAGGGAGAGGGGGGAGGGGAAGAGAAGGAGAGGACGAGCAGAGCCAGACCTCGGCACGGCGACGGGACGTCAGGGGAGAGGCACGGCGCCCAGCAGTCCATGGCCGCGTTTGTGCCCGCGGGCGCTCCCTCGCCGCGCGCGGGCGCCCTCGGGCGGGGAGGCGGGCCCCCGGAGCCAAGAGGCTCGAGGCTCGAGGTTTGGAGGATGGGCCCGCTTCCCACCACCACCACCACAGGTTGGAGGGGGAGGGGGTCCTCCCCTCCTCCTCTTCCTCCTCCTCCTCCTCCTCCTCCTCCTGCTTCCCCTCCTCCTCCTCCTCCTCCTCCTCCTCCTCCTCCTCCTCCTCGTCCGCGTCCTCCTCGTCCTCCACCTCCTTCCCCCTTCAACTTATGGTAGTGGTGGTGGAAAGCAGGCCCATCTTCGGCGACGCGCCCATGGGGGGGATGGCAGATGGGGGCGGGGCCTCTCAGAAGGCTCGGCAGGCCGCTGGCCCTCCCAGGAGCTCTCCGAGCCTCCTCCGCATCAGCAGAGGGCCCAGCGCCCAGGGAGACACGAATAAACACACGATCCCCGAGATCCCCCACAAGTTTCGCATTTGCTTTTGGTGTTCGTCTTCCCCTCCCCCAGTGCCCCCATTTCCCCATCTCTCCCTGGGAATCGACGGCGGTTGGCGTCGGTGCGTCTTTTCCCTCCTGGAAGCCCCAGGAGGCTGGAGACCTTTTCTTGAATCGGCGATAACCTGGGTTAGCCGGGGGGGGGGGGGGAAGGAATGGGCCGGCCGATCACCGAACCTTCGCGCTGAGGCAGCACTGCACAACCGGCAAGGTTGGGTTATCCTGGGGAGGGGGAGGGGGGGGGGCAAGCCCGATATCGCCGGACCCTAAAGAAACAGTCTCCTGGAGGGTCGCTGAGAAGCCTCGCCGCCCTCTGAGAAGGCCTGCCCCCCCTCGCACGCTTCCCCCTGCGGCGCGCCGCCGGACCTCTGGGGCCTCCCGGGGGGGGGGGGGCTCCTCGTCACCGCGGCCGGACCAGTCCCAGCCCTGGCCTTGGGCCAGGCATGTGCCCCTCCAGGCGGATTTTGGACGAATCGTAAAAATCAGCCTGGCGACGGACCCAACCAGATGCAATGGTGAACACTGTCGTTGTATGCGCCGCACTCGGAGGAGCTCCCTATGGGGTCACCAAACGTGTGAGGGGTGTGCCAAAACGGGTGCGGTGGGCGCATGCGAACGCTGGCATTTGGGCCTTCGGTGGGGCTCCCTATGGGGCCACGAAACGTGTGAGGGTGTGCCGAAATGGGTGTGGCGGGCGCATGCGAACGCACCCACTGGGCCTTCGGTGCAGGTCTCTTTGGGGCCACGAAACGTGCGAGGGGTGTGCCAACATGAGGGGGGGATGGGAGGAGGGAAGAGGAGGGGGAGGGGGAGAGAAGAGGAGAGGAACGCGGAGACCGTCTCTCGAAATGAGGACCCAGCACCACAGGATGGCTGGGACACATTCAGAAACAAATGATCACAAATAGCCAAACCTGGCCAAACATAGTCACAAGAGATCCTCCCCGTGTTATGTTTTCACTATCTTTGATTCCTCCTCCTCTGGAAGGGGCATGCCCGACTCGGCCCTGGCCAGGGCGCACCTCTTGGGGGCTGCCAAGAAGGTGCGCCCTGGCCCGCGGTGCCCCCCAGCCTCCCCGGCTCGGCGCCGGTGCCCCCGGGGGCCCCCCTCTCCGGGCCTCGCGAGGGGTGCGCGGTGGAGGCCGCGGGGGGGGGCCTCCTCGGGGATCCCGGGGGGGCACCTCCAGGGTTACAGTCAAAAACCCTGATAAGGACGCGCGACTTTGCTCAGGGTACCCTTGCGTCCTTGCTCTTCCTTGCTCTTGCGTCCTTGAGGTTTTCGTCGTCCGCCGCCCCACAAATCCCAACTTCGGCTTCAAAGGGTCTTGCGTCCTTACCGCGCGTCCTCATCAGGGTTTTATGACTGTAGGTCGGACATGTCCCCCTACAGGCGGATTTTGGATGACAAGTAAGCATAATTCGGAAACGATCGAAAACAGCCACGACTAGTCAAACATTCGTCCCCCATTCCTCCTGTAGAGGGACATGCCCGACTGAACTCTAGGGGAACGAAGAATGACATGATAAGCATAAAAACTCGGAGGTCCGCGCGGATTTCTCGGATCGGCGCTGGGACCCCCTGGCGGCGCCTCCGGCGCCGCCCCTGGCGCGCTCCGCGCGCCAGGGAGGGGGGTCGGGTCCACATCGAGTCCGCGTCAAGCGCAAGGAAAGACACCAGTGTTTTTTTGGGGGGGACAGACGAGGTCCCCCGACGACGCAACGAAACGAAGCCTGGCAACACCCGAGCGCCTCGGAACAGAGTCCGGGGACCGCGCCTGCCCGTCCGGCCCGGGCGCACCCCCCTCGCGCCGCGAGAGGCGAGAGCACGGCGAGGGACCTCGGCCGGCGGCCAGCCTCTCCCGGGGGGGCCCTTCCAGATGGGCCCGGCACAGGAAAGCATCCTTCGAGAGCATGAGCTCGCCATCGCTCGGACGTCCACTCCCTGTGCTTCCTTCGGTTTCGTGCGCGGTTGTTTCGCCGGATGATCTAGGATGCTCCTCGATGGTCCTCGCCGAAGGAAAAATGCACACGTCCGAGCGATGCCAAGTGAGACCCTCCGCCGGCCAACGCACACACACACACACACAGAACATCCGAGGGTACCCTCCCCAGGATGCACGAAGAACATCCGACAGGCACGAAGAACATGAGGGCACCCTGCCCGAATCGAGCCGATCTGATACCTCGGTCCGACCGTACCCGCTCACTGAGGCAGTCAGAAAACGGGCAGGGACGGGCCCCCAGGAAGGACGAGGAGCGAACAGAAGTTGGGAGTGAGGGGGATAATGACAGGGAGCAGGCAGCAGGACGAGGAGGAGGATGAGGAGGAGGGAGAAGGAGAAGCAAGGAGAGGAAGGAGGAATGCTCGAGCCGAGTCGAGTGGCTGCTGGGTCTGCTTTTTCGCCGGTGCCACTCCAGTATCCCTGGCTGACACTCGGGACCATTGATCACACAGAGAAGCTGCCGCTGCGCCTTCGCGAGCGCTCCGACTGCTTCCCGCACGCTCCAGGCTACGATCGCCAGCCGGCAGCGGCGGTCATGGCACCTGTCGTCGGCCGTGCCCGCCGCATGGCCCAGCTCCTCCAGGTTCCGAAACATCTGCAGCAGGGCCCCGGCGTCCGGGGCTGCGCGCTCGAGCTCGGCGCTCACCTCCCTGCAGTGGTGCCAGTCGTGGGTGCGAGTGGTCCTCCGTATCGCAGAGATCCGCTGGGCCCCTGGGGCGGGAGGCCGCCAGGCTCCTCGTCGTGGGCGGTGCGATTCTGGGGCGCCGATGCTCGCTTCGGAGCGGGAGGAGGGAGGAGGGAGGCCACAAAAATTCCTCCTCCAACCGCCCCTCCTCGTCCTCGAGCTCCCCCTCCCCCTCCTCAACCTCCCTCATTATCCCTTCTCTCCCTCCTCCTCGTCCTGTTCCCTTCCTTCCGTTCCCTCACAAACAACCTCCCCTCCTGGCCACCACCACCCGTTCTGGTAGGACGCGCCGACCATGCCTCCTGGAACTTCCGCGCCACGGAAGCTTGAACTGTCCCACAGAAGCGAGGATGGAAGGTGACCCCTTCTGAAGCGGATCTCGCCTGAGCGTAGCGCACATTCGTGTTTAGAACATTCGGATGGAGTTCGGTCTGGCTTCAAAAGGTGGCGCCCGCCAAAGCGCAGCGCGCAGCGCACACTCGTCTTCACATTGCCCCACAATGATTGCAGGCGGCCTGTCAAAAAAATGACTTTCCCCTGAGCGCCGCGCAACATTCAGGAAACAGCTTTCAGCAATTGCACGGATGGAGGGCGGCTCCGTGAATGCGACGCTGCCTCTCGCTGAAGGCCTTCTCAGCAGTTGCAGGCAGCAGATGTTTTCAGGACGTGCAACAGACACACGGATGGAGGGCGGCTCCGTTTTCGCAGTGCGTCTTGGGGAAACCCAGAGGTACCGATACAACTACCCCGGGGCCTCTCCTGGGGTGCGTTCCGACCAGGACTCCGGGGCGAATCCAGCGGTGGCGGCGACGGAGGCCCAGGCGGCCCCCAAAAAGGGCAAAACGAGGCGAGGGTAGAGGTGCGGGTACCTCTTCCCAAGCTGATGCTTATCCATCGAAGCTTCCTCCCAAGTGGCATGGCCATGATTGTGCAACAGGGCCCCGGATGTGAAGGGGCCCCAGGACACACAAATAAATACACACAAATAACAATATTCCCGAAATTTCTCTATGGTTTTGGTATTCCCCCCCACTTGCCATAGTTTCCCATATGTCCTAAGGAATCGAGGATTCATTGTGTCTGTGTGTTGTGCTCCTCTCCTGAGGATGGGCGGGCGAGGCCTTGTTCCAAACGTGGCTATCGCTGGACAGGCCCTCATGAACTAGGTAACCTCTTGCTCCGATCCCGTGGCCTTGGCACCTCGCTTCGCGCTCAGGGTGGAGGGCTGCCCTACTGCTTTAAAGGGCCTCCAGGACACACAAATGAATACACACAAATACAAAGATTCCCCACATTCTCCCATATTTCCTGGGTTTTTGTCTTCCCCCCACTTCCCATATTTCCCATATTTTCCAGGAAATCGACGATTGATTGTGTCTGTGTGTTTTTTCCCCTCCTGATCCTCAGTGGCGACTGACAGTGGGGCGCTCAAGTTTCACAGGGCACATCCCGCAGCGAGCAGGAACTCCGGAGGGGCCCGCGAGGAGGGGGCTCGGACTGGGAAGGCGTGCCGCAGCGTCACTGCTGAGCCCTGGGCTGCCACGAGTCCTCCCTCCTCCTCCTCTCCTTACGTCGGGCGTGTCCCCCTACAGGGGGATTTTTGAGGAAGAATACAACATACCCTAAACATGCTCCATAATGGTCAAACATACTTGAAAAATCGTCCCCCGACTATTTTTTGACTATTTTTGAATATTTCCCCTGTAGAGGGACAGGCCCGACTTAATCCTCTCCCTCACCCGCCCCCACCAGAAACGCTCAAACAACCGCGGAAGCGAACGGCAACATCCGACGACACCGAGAAACCTCCCCAGCACGCCCGCGGGCCTGCGAGGATCCCCGGGGACAGTCCAGACGCCTTGCCCTCCCCCGTCTCTTCCCCCCTCCCCTCCCCGTCCTCCCCGTCCGAAGCCATGTTGCCTCAAGTAACAATTGGCGGCGCGCATAAGGAGGTGGAGGGAGGGGGGAGGGCTTCTTAGAAGGAGGCTGCTTCTTAGAAGGCGCCGGCCTCACATCTATAGAGAAAGCCCGCGCCTTCTAAGAAGCAGGGGTGCTTCTAAGAAGCCCTCCCCCCTCCCCCCACCCCCCTCTGCGCGTGGCTGAAACAAAGTTCTCAGGGGAATCAAAAGAGCGGCGAAAAGAAACGGGTCTAACGCGAGATACCATAACAACCGTACGCTGCGGCTTGCGCGGGCCGCGGGCGCGGCACGCCGCCCTGGAAGCGAGGGCGCTCACGCGCGACCTCACGCGGGCAGCTTGCGCGTCACTAGCGGTGAAGACGACCCCGCTGCTCTGCGCCGCTCAAGCGGATACCGCTGATCCGCGGCAGGCAGATCAGCTCGGCTGCTCCACATCGCCCTCACCGAGATACTCCCCCGCGTCGATGAAAATGAGTTCCTCGCCTGCTTCCCAGAGCCCGGTATCTGGCCGGACATGCTCTGCGATCTTGCAGCGCAGGCACGGCGACCTGCATGCTCTCCACCCTCCAAAAACGAGGCCGGCCGCACCACCGAAGACAGGGAGCGCGATGGCGAGCGCATTGTATAGGAACAAGGAACGGCGACACCAACACCACCAGAGCGAGGAGATGCGCGGTGGCAAGTGGGGTCTCCCTGGTGGTGTGGCCCCCCCCTCTCGCTCGAAACACCCCCAGCCTCCAGCTCGGGGAGGCATCGTGGACCTCCTCGCTGGAGGTGGGCCCCCTGGTGGTGTGTTGGAGTCGCTTCTCCTCCCTCCGACTGTGCACGCAAACGCTGGCAATGCCGACGTCGCCACGCGCGCTTCAGCGCGGGCAGCACCGGCGCCTCGTGCTCGCGGCGGCGGTTGCGACGCGCTCGGCTCCTCGTGCCGGCGACCTCGGCGGCGAGTGGCCCCAGGCTGGATGGCGCTGCCCCCATGGAGCATCGCTCGGCCGATCCCCTCGAGACTATTTTTGACTATCTTTGAATATTTTTGACTATTTTTGAGTATTCCTCCAGTGGAGGGACACGCCCGACTTGACGCCGTGAGGCCCTCGCAATGTTCCCCGCGCGGGGGTCATACCAGGCGCCCCGGGGACCCTGGGAGGCGTGGAGGGCACCGTGGCCTCCTCGACCTCCGGCGGGCCCCCAGAAAACGGGCGGCCGCGTCTGGAGAAGCTGAGCATCGTTTCACTGGTCCCCGTCCCCACCAGCGTGGGCTGGGCCCCACTGGCCGATTTACCCCCCTGGATGGGGATGTAGGCTGCTCTCGTCGGGTCTCGAGGGGCATGTCCCCAACCGAGGTGGTGAGACGGTGGGGCTCGAGATGTGGATGGGGATTGGGATGGGGATGGGGTTCGGTTGAAGGATACTGACCCATTGCGACTACAGGAACCTGGGCTGGCACTCGCAATGCCGCCAGCCGGGGTGGCATAGCTACCGCCCGCCGGCTCGCGGCGTGCCTCCTCGCGGTGGTGATCGTGGTGCTGGCGGTGCGTGGGTACGCGGGCCTCCCGAGCCCACCAGCGCCACGCCGCCTCGGCGTGGCACGGCCCAGGCAGGGTCCGCCCGAGCTCTCCGCCGAGGCTCGTGACCGATGCATGGCCTTTGGCGACGACGACATCGGCCTGCTCCAGATCATGCTGTGCGACAACGACAAGCAAAACCTGCGCCAGGCGCGCATCCTGGCGCAGCAGCTGGGAGCCCTGTCGGAGGTCAGGTAGGTCAAAGCGGGCCGCAGGCTGCAGAAGGCCCAGTCGGCCCACGACGCGAAGCAGAAGAAGGCTGCCGAGGCGCTCGAGGCCGCTTTCGCCCAGAAGCAGAAGGTGGAGCAGCTGCAGGCCGAGCTCGACGCGGCGGTGGAGAAGGCCAAGCAGGTGCTCGTGCTCGGCGCCACCCCAACGCCTCCACCTCCTTCGACGGCTTAGCTCCAGGGCGTGAACCTCGGAGCTGCTGCGGGGCCGCTGCGCGAGCGGCTCCCCCAGCTCAACGCCGACGCTGTCGGTTTCAAGGCGTGTGCTGAGCCAGCACACCCTGCGGCGAGCGCTCCAGGCGCTGGAGCTGCGGCGTCGCCGGCCGAAGAGGGCGCTGCAAGGGGTGCACGGGTTCCAGCTGGCCATGGCAAACAAGACCGTTGAGGGCGTGGCGATGTGGATCTCGGCGGTGGACGCGGCACTGTGCGACAGCGACACCACTCACCGCGCTGCCAAGCCGAACATGCCTGCGCCGAGGGCCGTGGCTGCTGCCACCGCTGCTGCGCCACACCTGTTGTGCGACTTCCGAGGCCCCGAGGGGAAGCGGTGGCGTGCTCACTACCACTGGGCGGGGCGCGTGGGCGAGTGCTCAGGCACTACGTGCAGGCCGTCCTCGCGCACAAACGCGTGCTAGCGGAGAGTGGCGCCAAGTGCCATCGGCTGGTCGAGATCAAGCCGCTGGCCGACAGCGCCCTGGTCCGCAACCTGCCCATGATCGCTTGCCTGCTCTGCGGGGCGACTGGGGCAGCTCGGAGTGCCAGCTTCAAGCACACATGCGGCGCCTTCGAGAAGGGCAAGTGCGTGCCATCACCGCTCGACAAGCATCTCGGCCGTCCGTGCCGCAGAAGAGCGTCGTGGAGCTGCGAACGCTGGGCTAGCGGCGGCGGCGAGCCCGCTGAGCGGGCCAGACGCGCGGCTGCGGCCGTGCGTGCGGAGGGCGACGGCACCGTCTTCTCTGAGGCGCGCGCATCCCCTCTTCCTAATCCTCCTCCGCCTCCTCTTCTCCCACTCCCCCTCCTCCACCTCTTCGTCTTACTCGTCCTCGCCCTCCTTCTCGTCCTCCTCCTCCCCCTTCCCTTCCCTCTCCGCATCCCCCCTTCCTCCTTCCTACCCTCCTTCTCCTCTCCCTGTCGCCTCCTCATCCTCCACCACGTCACATCGTCTCCTCTTCCTCCTCCTCCTCCTCCTCCTCCTCCTCCTCCTTCCTCTCCTCCTCCCCTCCTCCTCCTCCTCCTCCTCCTCCTCCTCCTCCTCCCGCTCCTCCTGCTCTTCCTCCTCCTCCTCCTCCTCCTCCTCCTCCTCCGTCCTGCTCCTCGTCCTCCTACTCGTCTCCTCGCCTCCCGATACCGCGGCCGATCACCAGTAGGCGGCCGTGGCCCTGAGAGGGGGACCAGACGGCGGCAAGATAAGGACAGCATCGGGCGCCACCTACGCGCGTGCGCCGCAAACGAAGAGAGAAGCCGTGCACGCCAGGGGCGGGTCGGCAGTGGAACGGCCGTGTATAGTGCACCCCCGCTGGCACTGATAAGCGGCTCCGCGTGGCAGGCCGCTGACCCAGACAAGCGACTTCTTGAGTCTGCAGTGCGGGGCCCCCAGAAGTCCCGGCCCGACCCTTTCCCCAGGGCTGCTTTTTCGCCACGGGTCTGCTGTTCTGTGACGTCCCTGGGGCTCGACAACGGGCCCCAGAGGACGAAATGAGCCTGCTTTTCGGCTCAGATTCTGACAAGCTTGCTTAGTGTCCCCGGGGCTCGGCTCGGCAACGGGCCCCAAAGGCCGACATCGAGGACGAGCGCTTGAGATCCCTGCGCCGGAAAGACTCGTCCATATCCGCTGCCGCGGGGTCGTCCTCCGAGGGCTCGGGAAGCGGTGGACATACGGATAAATTTAAGTCGGGCATGTCCCCCTACAGGCGCAGTTGCGGAAAAATATAAGTAAACAACACATAACCGAAAATGGGGGGGAAAAAAAACGGACAGCTACCCCCTTGGCCCACCGCCAGCCCCACGCCAAGGGGCGATCATATATACGGGCGCAGCACCGCGCTGGATGCGTAGCCTTCGGCTGACTGCCCGTGCGTGCGTGGCACATGGTGCTGCTTGGTTACCTCTGAGAAATATCCTCACCCCCTGGGCTAAACTTTCCAGCGCAACAACCTCACACCCCTCGCTTAAAACTACAAGCGAAATGCCCTCACGCCCCTGGTCTCAAGCGGCCAGTGAAATATCGTCACGCCCCTGGCCTAAAATTGCCAGCGAAATATCCTCACACCTTGACTTGAAACTGTCAGCGAACTATCCTCACCCCAAGGCCAAAAAACTGGCAGCTAAATATCCTCACCCCCTGACTTAAAACTGCCAGCGAAATATCCTCAACCCCCTGACTTCAAACTGCCAGCGAAATAGCCTCACCCCTGGACGTAAAACTGTCAGCGAACTATCCCCACCCCAGGGCCAAAAAACTGCAAGCGAAATATCCTCAATCCCCTGACTTAAACCTGCCAGCGAAATATCCTCAACCCCTTCGCTTGAAGGTGCCAGCGAAACATCCTCAATCCCTGGCCTAACCAGCGAATATCCGAACACCCTCCGCTTGAAACTGCCAGCGAAATATCCTCACCCCCTGGCCTAAAACTGCCAGCGAAATGTCCTCACCCCCTGGCCTAAAACTGCCAGCGAATGTCCTCACCCCCCTGGCCGAAAACTGCCAGCAAAATATCCTCAACCCGCTGGCCTAAAACTGCCAGCGGAATATCCTCACCCCCTGGCCTAACCAGTGAATATCCGAACACCCTCCGCTTAAAACTGCCAGCGAAATATCCTCACCCCCTGGCCTAAAACTGCCAGCGAAATGTCCTCACCCCCTGGTTGAAAAACTGCCAGCGAAATATCCTCACGCCCTGCCTAAAACTGTCAACAACATATCCTCACCCCCTGACTTAAAATTGCCAAAGCGAAGCATCCTCAACCCCCTGGCCTAAAACTGCCAGCGAAATATCCTCACCACCCTGGCCTCAAACTGCCAGCGAAACATCCTCACACCCCTCGCTTAAAACTACAAGCGAAATATCCCCACACCCTTGACCAACAACTCACTGAACAATATCCTCGCCCCCCTGGCCTACAACTGCCAGCGAAATTCCTCACCCGCCTGACTTAAAACTGGCAGCGAAATATCCTCACCCCCTTGGCCTGAAGCTGCCAGCTATATATCCTCACCCCCTGACTTAAAACTGCCAGCAAAATATCCTCACCCCCCTGACTTCAAACTGCCAGCGAAATATCCTCGCCCCTCTGACTTAACTTACCAGCGAAATGTCATCACCCCCTCGCCTAAAACTGCCAGCGAAATATCATCACCCCCCTGGCCTCAAACTGCCAGCGAAATATCCTCACACCCCTCGCTTAAAACTGCCAGCGAAATATCCTCACACCCTTGACCAAAAACTCACTGAACAATATCCTCGCCCCCCTGGCCTACAACTGCCAGCGAAACATGCTCCCCCGCCTGACTTAAAACTGCCAGCGAAATATCCTCACCCCCTTGGCCTAAAACTGCCAGCTAAATATCCTCAACCCCTGACTTAAGACTGCCAGCGAAATATCCTCAACCCCCTAACTTAAAACTGCCAGCGAAATATCCTCGCCCCTCTGACCTAAAGCTGCCAACAAAATATCCTCGCCCCCTGGCCTAAAACTGCCAGCGAACTATCCTCAACCCCCTGACTCAAAACTGCCAGCGCAACATCCTCACCCCCTAGCCTGAAAACTGCCAGCGAAATATCCCCAACCGCCTGACTTAAGACTGACAGCCAGAGATCCTCAAACCCCTGGCCAAACATTACCAGCGAAATATCCTCACCCCCTGGCTCAAAACTGCCAGCGAAATATCCGCAACCCTCTGGCCTAAAAATGCCAGCGACATATCCTCACACCCCTCGCTTAAAACTGCCAGCGAAATGTCCTCACCCCCTGGCCTAAAACTGCCAGCGAAATATCCTCAACCCTCTTGCTTAAAACTGCCAGCGAAATATCCTCACCCTTTGACCTAAAACTGCCAGCGACATATCCTTAACTCGAGAGCAGCCAAGGATGGGCCAGAGAGGCACGTACGCAAGGGTACTCATGGGAAGGTCGCCCATTAGAGGCCGCCTAGATGGGGTCGGGGTAGATGGGGTCATGGGATCGCGACGCATCGGCGATACGTCGGGGATGCATCGGCGACACATCGCCGATATACCGATGATGCACCGTCGACGTGGGCGATGCATCGGCGACGTCGACGTGGCGCAAATCGGGCTCCACATCGAGCCGCATCGCCGCTGCACCGACGATGCGGAGCGATCTACTCCGACCCCATCTATCCTCCGACCCCACCTGGGAGGCCTGGACCCATCCTTACCCTCCTCTTCCCTCTCCTCCTCCTCCTGCTCCTCCTCCTCCTCCTCCTCCTCCTTCTCCTCGGTCTCGACTGTACTCCGGCGATGGAACCCGGGGATGAGGCCGGGCGGGCGCCGCGAGGCGTCCGGGGATGACCGCCCTCATGAAGGTCAGCGTGTCGTGCAGCGCGGCCTGCGGCTCCGGCGCCGCCAGCACGCCGACCAGCCAGTCGGCGTGCACCGGGTCATGGGCTGCCACGTCGGTGTCCTCGATGATGGAGAAGGAGAAGGAGGAGGAGGAGGAGGAGGAGGAGGAGGAGGAGGAGGAGGAGATGGAGGAGGAGGAGGAAGAGGAGGATGGAGGAGGAGGAGGAGGCGGAGGTGGAGGAGGAAGAGGTGGAAGAGGAGGAGGAGGAGGTGGAAGATGAGGAGGAGGAGGAGGAGGAGGAGGAGAAGGAGGATGGGAAGGAACAGGCGCACGCAGCAAGCACGGTGAGAGATCTTACCGCAAGAGATCTGGGGGCACACCCCTCGCCGGCGCCGGGCTTCGCCGGGTGCGCAAGGGCCGCGCGGGCTCAGAGGGAGGTAAGACAACAACAAATGATCGTGGGGCACACGTTGGCAGGCCTTGTCAAGAAGTCCCTGGCAAAGAGTCCTCGGTATGGAATTTGTAACACAGAATCGTTCGTGAGGATTCTTTCGCACTGAATCCTCAGTGAGGAGTCTGCATTGAGGATTCCTTGATATGGAATTTGTATTGAGGAAGCTAGTTTCATACTTTCTGCGCCTACCAGTGTTGGCCACATCTGTCGCAGCTCCGCGCGGATCTCTTGGATCGTCCCCTGGCCCCCTGGAAGCGCCTCCGACCGCACCTGGCGCGCACTGCACGCCAGGGGAGGGGTCCAGCGCCGATCCAAGAAATCCATGCGGGCCTCCGAAAGGTTATGCGCGTGCCACAATTTCTCCGTCGACGTCCGACTCGCGGTCGCTGACCGCCATGTTGATGAGCTTCAGGCTGAAGAGGAGGCTGCTGATGCACTCTGCCGCGAGCTCGTGGCAGCGGAAGTGGAAGGCCGCACCTTCGCGGGGCAGGAGGCCCGTCTTAGGATCCAGCGCCTTCAGCAGGTCTCTGTATTCGGGAAGCCTGCGCTCGAGCTCTGCCAGGGACTCCTTGCTGACAGCGGCGGGGTCCCCGGCAGAGAGGCGGCTGTACTTCTGCAGGAGGAGCTCGGCGAGCCCTCCGAACAGTGTCTCGGCACTGATCGACGGCGTTCGGCCCCACATCAGTACGGTGTCGACGGCCATCTGGACGATGAGCGCGAACACGACCTCCCTGGTTATCTCGTCTTGGTGGAGGGCACTCTCCCCGGTGATATTGGGACAAGTCTTCATCAACGGCACCACGCCCAAGCCAGCAATGAGCGAAGCCGGGTAGCTCCATTGCGTGCCAGACAGGCCGATGTAGGCGAAGAGCGACACGAAGAGCCAGAGCGAGAGACCCTGACAAGCCGTCCGCAGCCCAGTTCCGCACTGCGTGAGCGGGCACGTGGTCAGCAACCATACTATGCACAGCGGGAGTGCGCCTGCGAGAGCTACCCCGATCAGTCGCTGGACGTTGCGGTCTGTTACCTCCCCGGGAGCGCGCGTCATCAGCAAAGATAACGTCGAGGCCATCACGAAAGAGTGGTCCATGTAGTACTTGCCGATCAAGAAGCACACGAATATCGGCACCGTGTTCCGGACGATCGCGATCACTTTCTTCCGGGATGCAACAAAAACGCGACTCCACAGACCTCCCTGGGCATGCGTCCTGGCCAGTACCCCGAAGCGAATCCCATCGAGGCGACAGGGACCCCCAGAGGCCCAAGAAGGCGAAAGTGAGGTAAGGGCTTCGGTATGACCATGGCTTCCCCTCTGGCCTTCGGACAGCCAGACACCGAACTTGCAGCGGATGCGCGGAAGCTTAGCATGAGGGAGAGGGGTCCTCGGGGAAGCAAGGCCTGCACCCCAGGGCACGCATTAGGACCAGCTTCTCATCCTGACGAACAAAAAAGAAAAACCTCGAGGACGCCTCACATCCCCGGACATCCGGCGCTTCGACTGGCTCGACGCATGGCCCTTGGATACGTGCGGGAAGCGTCGACCCCTCCTCGGCCAGGCTTTCGTCCCGAGCTATCTGTGGACAGCCCCGACGCCCGAAAGCAGCATCCGGAGGCCAAAACCTGCGACAAACCAGCCGACTCGACTGAGTCGAGGCGCCAGATGTGTGGGTGCCAAGGGGGTCGAAACTTGGCCCCTGGACCAATCCTAGGTTTAGGTCGTGCATGTCCTCCTACAGGGGGGTTGACGAACAATAAAAACTAATCAACACATGTTCAAGAATGGATAGAAAATACCAGCAACATCGTCCCCCGACTATTTTTTACTATTCTGGAATATCCCTCCTCTGGAGGGACACGCCCGACTTAAGACTTATTTCAAACCGCAGCCACAGAGGTCCCAGCAGCTTCCCGGGGGCCAGTTTTGTTCGCCCCGCAACCACTTTTGAGGCCGAGAAACACGGCCCGCGAGGGCCGACACCCATGGAGAAACGTCCGCATGGAAACCAAGGAGGAGGAGGAGGAGGACTGGAGGAGGAGGAGGACAGGAGGAGGAGGAGGAGGAGGAGGAGGAGGACAGGAGGAGGAGGAGGAGGACAGGAGGAGGAAGCGGAGGAGGAGGACAGGAGGAAGAGGAGGAGGACAGGAGGAGGAGGAGGAGGAGGAGTAGGAGGAGGACAGGAGGAGGAGGAGGAGGAGGAGGACAGGAGGAGGAAGCGGAGGAGGAGGACAGGAGGAGGAGGAGGAGGAGGAGGAGGAGGAGGAGAACACAGACCGTCGGAGATATCTGTGAATCTGCTCTCTCGAGGCTCAGAGGCGCCCCTCTCCCTCGGCCGAGGAGGCGCCCGCAGAACTTGGCGGCGCTCGACCTGTGCACGCCCTGACTCGGGGAGACGTAAGACTTGGGCACGGGGGGACCCGGGTTGGCCTGACGGGGCCATCGTGAAAATGACAAAACCCAATCCGAAATTTGACGCGAACCCCTGCTGCAAACGTCCCACGAAAACCGGACCACCAAAATCCGGGACGCGCCCGTCGAAGAAAACGCCGGCAGACCCGAGTTCCGGCTTGCTCGAGCCTTACGTTTCCCCGACCGATGATCGGTGGCGACGACAAGGGCGAGTAGCCCAAGGGCGGGCACTACAAATACAGTATTCGCCCGGGAGCCCCGTCGAAGACCTAGATCATCGGCGCCCCTGAATACATGGATTGCTCTCCCCTGGGCCATTCGCTCCCATCGTCGCCTCTGAGATGAGGGGGCAACGTCAGGGGGGGGGGGGGGCCGGCTCGGGGCGGGGTGGAAACACGTCGAGCCGCGACCGGCGATGCCTCGTCGGCCGAGCGGCCCCCCCCGCCGGAGGGCGAGGCCGCGCGCTCCTGGGCGGGGCGGGCCGGCAGTCCCCCACTGGCAGCGGCGAGCGTCGGGGGCGCGCCAGACATGGATGGGCCGTCCACGGATCTGGCGCGCGGTCGCCAGAGCCACGGATCGGGGGGGGGGGGGGGCGCTCCCCAAAAATGAGGCCGGTGCCGCCTCGCTCGGCGGCGGAGATCCGCGATGTCCCATGGAAGCGGGACCCGCCGCCAGTCTGAGCAAGCGATCCCCATCCCCACCCCCCCAAATGGGGATATGGGTCGTTCCCTTCGGGTTTCGAGGGGTGTATCCCCAACGGGGGTGGTAATCTGGTAGGGGTCTCGAAGGGGATGAGCATGGGGACGGGGATCGGTTAAACGATACGGGCAGTCCACGCCCCCTTGATCCATGTCTGCGATGGCCCGAGAGTGAGCGATCCGAGCTCGGTGCGCCCCCCCCCCCAGGAGCCTGCCCTCCACTGACGTGGTCTAGAGGCAGGCGCGCTCCAGTACTCTTTTTGTTTCAGTCAGGCCTGCCCCTCTACAGAAGGCATCTTCCAAAAATAGTCCAGCCAGAAAAAAGTCGGGGGACGACTTTGTTGAGTATGTGTTGGCCGTTGTTGAGCATTGTGAGACTATGGCTTATTCTTCGTCCAAACGCCCCCTGTAGGAGGACATGCCCGATCCGACAGTGCTCGCAGTCTCTAGCTACTCGTATAGGGCCTCGATCCGCCCCGGGGGCTTCACGACATCATACATCGAGGCGACCAAATCATGTGCTTCGAACATTTGCGTTAGGTCGGGCATGTCCCCCTACAGGCGGTTCTTGGGCGAAAAAAAGATACCCCAAAAATATTCAAACAAAAACACAAGCATGATCAACAAAATCGTCCCCATACTATGTTGTTGCCTATTTGGGAATAGATACCTCCTGTAGAGGGACAAGCCCGACTTAACAAGCCCTCCTGTAGAGGGACAAAACCTGGCGCGCGGAGCGCGCCAGGGGCGGCGCCGGAGGCGCCGCCAGGGGGTCCAGGCGCGGATCCAAGAAATCCGCGCGGAGCGCCAGAAGTTCATGCTTACGTGGTTTTCTTCCTTGGACAAGCGCGCCCCACTGCTCGCAAAATAGCTGCTCGCAAGTGGCCCGGATGCGCCGCAGGGGCTTCACGAGATCTTACACAAAGGCAGGAGCGCGTTTCTTTATGTTCGGCGATGACGGGCGTCATGGGGGGGGGGAGCGGGGGCCACGACGCCCGTCATACCCCCAGCAATAAAGAAACCGGCTCCAGAAATTGTTTTTCCTGACGTTTGCGAGTGCTCTAAATCCCTTGTTAATCGACCCCCCCTTCAAAACCGGACCCCCCTCCAAATGCGACCTGATATTCCGGACCCCCCTCTTCTTGCTAAACCGGACCCCCAGAGCTCCAATCCAAAGAGAACGCCCAAAATAAACCGGACCCCCCCCCCAGATGCAAAAAAAGGCACCTCACAAAAAAGCCGGACCCGGGGGACGATCCATAAAGGGATTCGGAAGATAGGCACTCTGCGAGCCTTGGAGCGCGCCCGGTGCTTCTCCGCAGCGCGCCACAGGGGGAGGGCCCCCCCTGCCTGCGCCAGCGCCCGGGCCTCCCGCAGCGCGGCGCCCTCCGTCCGCCTCGCGCGGGCGGCCGCGCCGGCGGCCCAGGACGCGAGCAGGAAGGGGCAGACGAGCTCCACGGCGGCGGGGGGCGCGCCGAGGCGGGCCGGGGCTGGGCTCGGAACGCATCTTAGTCCGAATAAGAATCAGAATGCTAATAAGGAAAATCATAAGTATAATTAGAATAATAGTAAGAAGAATAAGAATAAGAATGCGAAGAATAATAATAATGGTAATGCTAACACAGTTGTCTCATTATCTTCATGATCCTTGTCCTATGCGATTTGTATTACAACCCACGTTGAAACATTGTTTTTCCCGGCCGTTGTGTGGGGTAGTGCATCCGAGGATCTCGCCCCCCGCCACGCACGGCGCGTTTTCTTAGCACCGCACCCGCCAAAGTAATTACAACAAGAAGTACAATCAGATCAATACTCATAATAGTAATACAGCTAAGAATCAGACACAAACAATAATGATAATAATAACACTAGTAATAATAATAAGATAAGATAAGATAATATAAGATAATATAAGATAAGATTAGATAAGATCAGATACGACAATATAAGATAATATAAGATAATATATGATAAGGTAAGATAAGATAATATAAGATAAGATAAGAGTAGTGTTAATAATAATAATGCGTAAATACAGACGGGTTCCCCTGCTTCTTTCCTCCCTCCCTCCTTTTCCTAATGTTCTTCATCATCGCTTAGTATTACCACCCCTATCGAAAAATTGTTTTTTCCCGGCCGTCGTGTGGGGTAGTGTGCATCCGAGGATATCGCCCCCGCCACGCACGGCGCGTTATCTTAGCACTCGCACCGCCAAAATGATTCGCCCCCCATCGTAGGCAAGGGCGGCTCCTTTTCAAAGCTGGGCTCTCCCTTGCGTGGGACTTAATGTTGTTTTTGTTGGTAATGTTCATGTTGTTGTTGGTGTTGCTGTTATTGGCCTGTTGTTCTAGATATAATTTTCATCGCTGGTATTATTGACGTTGTTCGCGTTGGTGCCGTGCCATAAGGGAGTCTTGAGGAGGAGGAGCAGGAGGATTGTTTCTGTTTAGCTGGGCCAAAGCCTATTGACTGAGGCCTTGGCCCCCGGCTTGATCCGCAATGGCGAATAAGAACAAAAATGGCTACGAGGGGGGGGAGGAGGAGGAAGGGGAGGAGGCCCCCTGATGAGGAGGAATAGGAGGAGGACCCCTGAGATGGACGAAGAGGAAGAGGAAGAGGACCCCTGCTGGGAAGGCCGGGCGCTGGGAAGACGCGAGACTCCAGTTCTCGCCCAGACCGACCTGACGCAGACTCGTCTGCGTCCAGAGCAGTTTCTGAAGATGTCTCGGGCGAGGCGCTTCAGAACCACAAGGAAACCATATTGCGAGAATGTCTGAGGCGGTTTGCTTGTTTCGGCGAGCAGACTCGTCTGCGTTCACACCAAGGTGCGAAGTGCCAGGGTAACGCTTCTGGGGTGTCAGGTGCGTTGTACTTTCGCCGGAGAGGGGGGGGGTCTTGATTGCTTGATGCGGCTGTACATATATATATATATGTGTGTATGCGAATGCAAGAAAAACGAAGAAAAACAAATGAAAACAACAACTCGCACTCACAACCGTGATTTCTCACGACGCGAGGTCTGGGCTGCGGCCCACAGCCTGGGCCTCTGGCGGCCGATCGGGGCGCCCCACGCACCCCCCCGGGACGCTCTCGACGAGGCGCGGCTGCCGGACCACAGCCGCACGCCAGAAGGACCTCCGGGGAAGCGCCCAGCGCGCCCGACCCCCCCCCCAGGAGGCCAGGAGATGCCTACAGTCGGGGGCTTGACCTAAGGAACCCAAAATAAGGAACGAGGCCCCTTTTTCCCAGGAGTTAAACTTCGATTTCCGATCGAAAACATGAGGAAAACATGAGGCAAGCTGCGAAACACTTAAGGAACGCGGAGCCCCTCCCCAACGAGAAGGGTTCCTTCTTCAAGACCCCTACTGTAGCACTGCAGAGAACCTTCGCCCTGATGTTCGGCCACGACGCGCGGGTGCCAGGGAATCCAGAAGCCCGACGTCGGAATCTGGTCCTAACGTCGATCCCCCCGGGGACCCCAGTGTCTCATCTCGAGTCGTGGTTTGACGGTCTCGAGGCCCGTTGAGGGCCCCCCCGAGGACGAAAAAAGTGTCAAAAACCTCCCGTCGTGAGTTGTTCACGACGGCGATCAGCATAAATTGTCCAAAACCGACAGCGGCTGCTGTTGGGCAGGCGGCCGTCTGTCTTAAATGGACAACGTCCGCGGCAACACCGACAGCGAGTCCTGCTCAAAATGAACAAGACATACAGTCGGTGTGTCTACCCAGGCCTTCCCGTATCCATTTCGACCGTCCCGCCGCGCGGATGTCTTGGATCGGCGCTGGAACCCCCTCCTCTTGCGCGCGGAGCGCGCCAGGGGCGGCACCGGAGGCGCCGCCAGGGGGGTCCCAGAGCAGATCCAACAGATCCGCGCGGAGCTCCGAAAGTGTACGTTCATGCAGTCAATTCTGTGCTCCTCGCATGCATGGCTGCGGGTCGCCACGCGAGCATGCCCGGGAACGGGCCAGCACCGCACCTGGCAGCCCCCCGCCGATGGGGATGCCGCCGGGCGCCGGGGGCGGCGACGCCCCGCAGGCGGCCGCGAGGGCGGCAGCCCGGCGGCGCTCCAGGAGGCTCGCGTCCTCCCGGAGGGCCTCGGCGAGCTCGTGTGCGTCCTGCTGGAGGCGAGCGAGGCTCGTCGTCGTCGTCGTCGTCGTCGTCGTCGTCGTCGTCGTCGTCGTCGTCGTCGTCGTCGTCGTCGTCGTCGTCGTCGTCGTGCTGCCGGGGCGGGATAAGCTCGTAGGTGGCGACATCCAGACCCTAGCCCCACCAACCATCGATTCCCCCGAACCGATGAAAAAGGGGGGAGGGGAGGCATGTAGGGTTCGGATTTCGCCACGCGCTCGACGGACTCCGAACCCTGCCCCCGCCGCCCATGGAAGAAGGGCGCGCGGGCTTCAAGCTGGACGCGCTGCAGAGGCTCGTGCTGATCCACGACCATGTGGGGGAACCGATGGGAGTGCACAGTCTGCTCCGGTGCGAGGGTGCTCCGGGGGGGGCTGCGCCCCGCCTCTGCCCTGCACCTCTTCTCTCTTCCTCCTCCTCCTCCTCCTCCTCCTCCTCCTCCTCCTCCTCCTCCTCCTCCTCCCTTCGCCGGCTCTCCGCGCGGCTGGGAGAGGACCCGCTTTCGAGCCGTCGGCGTCCCACCCCCGCCGCCCGTCGAGTGGCCTGAGTCGCCGATCGGCGAGGGGCCCCCACCAGCCATCGATTCTCCTGAACCGATGGGAGGGAGAACAGCACCATTGCACACTGCATATACTGGCCGTGGGCGAGCCAATCCGCAAGTACCAACAACGCCATCCCTCTCCAAAGCTCGGAGCCAGCCCATTCTGCAAAATAGTATCGCATCTCGCGCGCCTCGCCCAGGCGAGCAAGCAAACTGGAAAGCACGAGGACACCACACATGAATCGCTCCACCGACAGCTGCAGCCTGCGATAGCGGTCAGCATTTTGTAGCGACTTTCGTTTATGGTTCGGACTTCGCCACGCGCTCGGCGGACTCCGCACCCTGCCCCCGCCGCCCATCGGGTTGCCCGAGTCGCTGATCGGCGAGGGACCCCCACCAACCATCGATTCTCCTGAACCGATGGGAGGGAGGGAGGGAGGGAGGGTACTCCAGATTTCGTAATAAAAGGGAGGGGGTCTGGACCCTCCAAGACAAGCCATTTCCCTTTATTACGAAGTCTGGAGTAGGGTTCGGACTTCGCCACGCGCTCGGCGGACTCCGAACCCCGCCCCCGCCGCCGGTCGGTTTGACCGAGTCGCTGATCGGCGAGGGCGGGGTCTGGAGCTCGCCAGCGCGGTCGGCGGCGCGCCAGGCCTCGCGGACGTCAGGGCGCGGGCGCATCCCCGCGGGCGGTCCGAGGGCGGGCTCTGCGCGAGGGGGGGAGCTCGACCGTCGGGCCGCCAGTCGGGCCCGAACGTCCACCCCCTTCCTCATCTTTCTCCTCCTCCTCCTGCTGCTCCTCCTCCTCCTGCTGCTCCTCCTCCTCCTCCTCCTGCTCCGTCTCCTCCCCCTCCCCCTCCCCCTCCCCCTCCTCCTCCTCATCCTCCTCCTCCTCCTCCTCCTCCTCCTCCTCCTCCTCCTGCTGCTGCTCCTCCTCCTCCCCTTCCACTCCATTTCCTTATGAAGAACACCTCCCTGTCGATCCCTGCGGCCGATGGAAAGGGCGGGCCTGGCGCTTCGCCCAATTTTGCTCACCATTTGTGACCCCCGGGCTTAAAAATTGGCGCAGTCTCACAGTTTGGCGGCGGGTGGCTTTCAAACTGCGGCTCTCGCCTTGGCACCGCGCACACTCGATTTTCAAAAACTCAAACGAATTAATGGATTGAGGGCGGGCCATGTTCAAAATATGGCCATCGCCTTTCCAAAATGTGGTTCTCGCCTTTTTGCACGAGTTTCAAACATTGAGGGCGGCTCATTTTCTATATGATGTTCTCGCCTTAGCGCCGCGAACACTCGTCATACAAAAAATGAACGAGGTTCACGGATTGAGGGCGGTTCCTTTTCAACATGCGGCTCTCGCTTTAGCGCCACGTAAGCTCGTCTTAAACGATTGCGAGAGTTTCAAACATTGAGCGCTGCTTATGTTCAAAATGTTGCGCTCGCCTTCGCGCCGCACACACTCGTCTTAAACAGGTGCAACAAAAACACTGATTGAAGGCGGGTGGTTTTCAACATGTGGCTGTCGCCTTCGCGCCGCGCACATTCGGCTTAAACATGTGCCAGAACTTCTCAGAGTGAGGGCGGTTCAACTTCAAAATGTGGTTCCCGCCCTAGTGCCGCGCACGCTCGTTTCAAACATTCGCAGCAGTTTCACGGATTCCAATGGTGAGCGTACCAGAAATCGTGTTGTGGAAGGTCTCAAGATTGTGATGGCGCAACAGTTACGTCGGCTCGCGGTGTTGAAATCCTCAGCAGGAGGTTCTGGCACGATTCAGGATCGTCAAGACGCAACAGTCAGGTTGATTTGTGGCGCTGGAGTCCCGAGAATGGTATTTTGGCACGCTTCATGGTCTCCAAACGGTTGCCTCCCCACGCGGCAGTTCCCACATTGGACATGACCCCTTGGGGGGCCTATGAAAGGGGCGTTTGGGGGGAGGGTTTACTCCAACAGCGTTGATGAGTCTAAAGTGGTCCTCCTCCTCGTCCTCCTCATCCTCCTCTCCATTTCCTTACGAGTGACTCCTCCCTGTCACTCCTCCCGAAGGCCAGTCGGATGGGCGGGACAGGCAGTTCGCCCCAGACGTCCTTACCATTCACGAGTCTCAAGCATAAAAACTGGCAACAGTTTCGCAGATGGAGGGCGGCCGCTTCTAAAATATGGCTCTCGCCTTTGCGCCCCGCACATCCGCTTCGAAACCCCACAAGAGTTTATGGATTGAGGGGTTGTCGTCTTCAAAATGTGGCTCTCGCTTTAGCGCTGCGCACATTCGTTTCAACAAGTCGTGAGAGCTTTATGGATTGAGGGCGGGTCGTTTCCAGAATTTGGTTATCGCCTTAACGCCGCGTGCATTCGCAAGCGTTGCACGGATTAATAGTGGCTCATTTTCACAATGTTGGTCTCGCCGCCGCGCCGCGCACATTCGCTCTAAAACTGTGCATGGGTTTCACGGATTGAAGGCGTTTCCTTTTCAAGATGTGGCGTTCGCCTTAGCGCAGCGCATATTCGTTTCAAACAAATTGCCATAATATTATTGGTTCTCAGGGCTCACGTACCAGAAATGGCGATTCAAAGCTCTCAGGGCGCGACAGTTACGCTGATTCGCGGCGTTGGGGCCACGAAACGTGTGAGGGGTGTGCCGACATGGGCGGGGGAACCGCATGCGAACCCTGCCACGGAAGCCTTCGGTGGAGCTCCCTATGGGGCCACGAAACGTGTAGTGGTTGTGCCGACATGGTCGGGAAGCCGCATGCGAACCCTGCCAACGAGGCCTTCAGTGCAGCTCCCCCTGGGGCCACGAGACGTGTGAGAAATGTGCCGACATGGGCGGGGAACCGTATGCGAGCCCTGCCACGGAGGCCGGAGCTCCCTTATGGGGCCACGAAGCGCGGAAACGGTGCGCCGAAATGGCCGTGCGGAGGGCAGAGGCAGGGATGAGGGGATGGGAGGAGGGAGGGGCGGGAGGAGGAAAAGAGGAGCAGGAGGAGGAGGAAAAGACGGAACAGTAAAAGAGGAACAGGAGCGGCGGGAGGAGGAAAAGAGGAGGAGGAGCAGGAGGAGGAGGAGGAGGAGGAGCAGACGCGGGGCGCTGTCCCTTCAACACGACGACCCACAGGGTGGTTGGGAAAACAAGCTCCGGCACCGACGTCGCACGGCCGCGTGCGCCGTCCTCCGCCGGCCTCCCGCCGACGAGCCCGCCGCCACGCCGCGGACTCCCTGGATCCGATGCTGGGCCCCCCTTCCCGGGCGCGCACCGCGCGCCAGGGGGCGGCGCCAGAGGCACCGCCACCGGGGGGAAGGGGGGAAGGGGGTTGGTCTCGTTATGACAACTGCGTAGGCCTGCGTACGTAAGGCGGGCGTGTGGGGTCGCTGGGCGTGCGTAAGCTGCACGTTGCCATTATATATATATATATATATAGAGAGAGAGAGAGAGGTATAGACACTGGTAATGTTGAGCATGCCGATACGACTTCAGAGTAGTCGTTATGAGTGCGGTCGTTTTGGGCATGGTCGTTCTACGCATGCCTAAACGCCTAAACAAGTTTAAAGTGGTGTTGTCCGTGAAAGAACCAGGGGGAGCCCAAGTCCAGCGAGGACCTGAGAAGTCCGCGAGGGACCCCCGGACACCCAGGCGGCTACCATGCCCTGTTGCGTCGATGCCGTGATTCTTCAGACTTCGGCAAGCTCCTCGCATGGGGGGGCGGAGATGGTGATGCCGATGATGCTGATGCTGATGCTGATGCTGATGCTGATGCTGCTGATGATGATGATGATGATGATGATGATGATGATGTGATGCTGATGATGATGCTGCTGCTGCTGATGATGATGATGATGATGATGATGATGATGATGATGATCATCGGCCGTACCTGAGGGGCTACAGTCCGCCAGCACGCTTCTTGGTCAGTGACGTGCCCAGCAGCTGCAGCCGCGGCCTGTTGCTGCAAGGGGTCTGCAGGTGTTCCGAGAACCACCGAGATGATGATGATGGTGATGATGATGATGATGCTGATGCTGATGCTGATGCTGATGCTGATGATGATGATGATGATGATGATGCTGATGCTGATGCTGATGCTGATGCTGATGATGATGATGATGATGATGATGATGATGATGATGATGATGATGATGATGATGATAAGGAGGAGGAGGAGGAGGAGGAGGAGGAGGAGGAGGACGGCGAGACCCGAAAGAAAAGCTGGACGTCGCGCAAGGCGGGACCAACCGGCACGCCGTTTTCGGCCCAGCGTTGCGTGGGCGTGCGGGGCCGGGCGCCTCGTGGCCCCGCGGACCTCGCGGCCCGGGCGCATGGGCCGCGACCCCGCGGATACGGGGCGCTCTCGTCGCAGAGCCCCCGCGCGGACACGCGTCCGTGGGACCGCCAGCCCACGGGATCGTGCCCCGGAGTGCAGACCGCGAGGGCGCGGCCGTGGACACGTTCACTGCTCGTGAGTGCCACGCAGGCCGAAGCAGACCCGCCTGAGCCCAAGAGTCAAGCGCCCTCCTCCTCCTCCTCCTCCTGCTCCTCCTCCTCCTCCTCCTCCTCCTCCTCCTCCTCCTCCTCCTCGTCGAGCCATCTCGCTTCCGACGGCCGCCGGCTTGGATCTGCGCTGGACACCGCGGCCGCGGCGCCCGAGACATGCTCCAGATCTCCCGGATCATAGAGATTCTCGATTTACCCTCACCCGAATTTGTCCTCGTCCTGGCTTCGTCTTACGGGGGGATGGGCTCATGTCAGAGGAGCAAGAGGTCATCCGGATCCTGAGCCAATGCTATCATGACATGGTTCTCGTCCCATCAGGGGGGCGGCCTCGATCCAGGCCTCTCAGACGGGGTGAGAGTAGATGGTGTCGGAGGATTGCGCTGCCTCAGCGATGCATCGGCGATGCGGGTCGATGTGGAGCCCGATGCATTGCCGACGTCGCCGATGCATCGCCGATGTATCGGCTATACATCGGCGATGCGCTGTGATCCTCTGACCCGATCTACTCGGACCCAATTTGAGAGGCCTCCACTCAGGGAGGCCTCCACGGCGATGCGGGTCGATGTGGAGCCCGATGCATTGCCGACGTCGCCGATGCATCGCCGATGTATCGGCTATACATCGGCGATGCGTTGTGATCCTCTGACCCGATCTACTCGGACCCAATTTGAGAGGCCTCCACTCAGGGAGGCCTCCACTCACGGGGGATGCGGTCGGGAACAATTGCTTAGCGTGTCCTGGCGACGGCCCCAACGACACGCTATTCGTTGGCGTGTCGCCCCGCTCCGCAGGGCGGGGGGCTGGGAACAGCCCGTGACGTTGACGCTTTGGAATGGGGACGTGGATAGCGAGTCGCGGCGAAGCGTGGTGGGCCAGAACCGATGGAGCGACACGCTAAGCCAAAGCTCCTGACCGTACGCTCAGGGGGTAGGGCAACAACAAACTGCATCAACATGATTTATCTGAGTTCTGCCCGGATCTTAGGTCGGCGCTGGGCACCCCCCTGGCAGCGCCTCCGGCGCCGCCAGGGGGGGTACGAGAAATCCGCGCGCGACCCTCCGAGTATTTGTACTTACCTATACGACCGCCCTGCGGGCGATAAGGAGGTGGGGAGGGGATTGAGATCAAATGCCCACCCTGACTGACCTCCAGCCTGAATTGACTGAACCCTGAGATCAAGGCGCCGACAAAAATGAATTTATGGATTGGGTTGGGTGGATTGGATTGGATGGGACAAGATGGATTGGATAAGATAAGATGGGTTGGATTGGAAGAAATGGATTGGATAAGACAAGATGGTTTGGATTGGCCCGCCGCAGGTGCAGAAACAAATGCATTGATGGATTGGATTGGGTGGATTGGATTGGGTGGGATAAGATAAGATGGGACAAAATGGGTTGGATCAGATAAGATGTATTGGATCGGACAAGATGGATTGGATAAGATGAGCTGCATTGGATAAGAAAACCCGCCGCAGGCGCCGATACAAAAATGAATTAAAAAATTAGCGACATGCGTTCGCGCCGGGACACCCGGGACACCTGGGACACCGCCCGGCCCAACTGGGAGACCTCCTGGCCACCGGCGGACGGGAAACGGACTTTCGCTCCTACTGACACCCGGGACACCCAGAACACCACCCCGCCCAACTGGGATACCTCCCGGCCACCGGCGGACGGCAACGGACTTTCGCTCCTACTTCGGCCTAGCTACAGGATCACGCGCAACTTCGCCTCGCCCGCACGCACGACACGAACACGAAACCGAAACCGATTTCCCGGTGGGGGGTCTCCGTTTCACTGCGATCTCACCCCCCAACCTCCGATTATGTCATTGCCCGTTCCCCTAACCGTACCTTTTCTTCCTCTGACATTCCCCTGACCGTACATTTCTTGTGTCATTGCTCGTTCCCCTAACCGTTCCTTTTCTTCCCCTGACCTTCCCCTAACCGTGCATTTCTTGTGTCATTGCCCGCTCCCCTCACCGTTCCTTTTCTTCCTCTGACATTCCCCTAACCGTGCATTTCTTGTGTCATTGCCCGCTCCCCTCACCGTATACCTTTTCCTCCCCCGACCCCCGCCGCGGTCCTCCGCGGCGGCCGCGCCGCCCTGCCGGCCCAGGGCGAGGCGCTCGGCGCTGCTGCGCTCGGCCCGCCGCACCGCCCCCGCGAGCTCGAGGAGCGGCCCCGCCACGGCCTGCCCGAAGCCGGGGGGGCGCGCCGACGGGTCCTGCCGGCGGCGCGCACGGGGCGACGGCGACGGACGACCGCGACGACGACGACGACGACGACGACGACGACGTCGGACGACGACGACGACGACGACGACGATTGTAGCATCCCGCGCCGTGCAGACTGGTGAGTCCTTCGATATAGCAACAATAACTCAGGGTTCGAGTTTGGCAACAGATGGAATCCAAGGCACGAGCGTGCAATAGGTACGAGTCGAAAGTACGAGTGAGAAAGAAGTACGAGCCGAAAGTGCGCATGTGAAAATACCAGACAAGTGCGAACGCAGTACGGCACAAGTACGAAACAAGTACGAATGCACATCCTGAGCGAAAGGAAAATGCGAGGACTACGAAAAACTGCATCCACACGACCAAGAGCGCGAGGCACCAGCCCTGAGATCTGAGCGTCCAATGTTGGTCCACACAGGGGGTCCTCACACTGCTTCGCAAGGGCCCCTGTCGTGATGCTTCATGATTCGCGATGTTGCAGTGTTTCGCCACGTCAGATCTCAAGGTTAGGAAAGACTGGCCTTTCGTGCGCGGTCTCGGAGAGGCGCGGGGAGGCCCAAATCCAATCGCACCAGCCATTGGTACGGCCGGACCTTGGACAGAAGAACATCCTTCAATAACATGAGACCCTACGCCGGGCTAACCGAAAAACATTCGAGGGTACCCTCCCGCAGTATGCAGCATGCACAAGAACATCCAACGAACGCGAAGAACGCGTTGGGTACCCACCCCGAAAGGACCGCGATCTTACACCTCGGTCCGACCGCACGCAAGAGCGACCCGAGACAAGAATGACCTCTGCGAGCGGCTTCGGGAGGCCGCGGGGAGGCCAACTCCAAGAGCGCCAGCCACTGCTCGGTCCGGCGAAGGGTCACCCTGACGCGTGGCCGAACACGAAGGGGGGGGGGGCGCGAGAAGGGCAGCTTCCTGAGAAGCCTGGAGGGCTTCCGGGAAGGCAAGGGGGGGGGGACCCCGAGGGGAGCCCCATACTGGCCTCTGGGAGGCCCCCTCTTGCAAACGCCCTCCAGGCCCCCCAGAGAGGCCCCTGTGCCCTCCAGCGAGGACCCCCTCAGAGCCTTCTCTCGGTGGCTCAGAGCTGGAGCCCTGAGGAATGGGGTCCTGAGGACGAGGTGCCTCAAACAGGGCAGATGCACCCTTGGATCCCTTCCTGTCCTTAGGATTAGGTCGGGCACGTCCCCCTACAGGCGGATCTTGGGCGAAAAATGAAAACTATCCCCCAACATGCCCCGAAATGGTTTTAACAAAGAAAATCGTCCCAAGGCTATATATTGGTACTCTTCTCGAATATTCCTCCTGTGGAGAGGGGCACGCCCGACTGCACCTCAGGAGCCCATCCCCCAGTGTCCCCCTCCTTGAGCCGCCGGTTCTTCGAAGGGGCCGCCCCCCGCGTGCGCGCCGCCGGGTCCTGGCCGAGCAGGCACCGCCGCACCGCCTCGAGCAGGTCCAGGGCCTCGGCCGTGTCCTGGGGAAACCAACAAAAAGTACTCCAAATCCCTTATCCATCGTCCCCCGGGTCCAGTTCAGGGCGCCTGTTTTGTGACTGGGGGGGGTTCCAGTCTACCAGGGCGCTTTCTTTGGATTGGAGCTCAAGGGGGCCGGTTTATCGAGGCGCCCCGTCGAAGAGGGGGGTCTGGAACATTAGGTCGCACTTGGAGGGGGGTCCGGTTTTTTAGGGAGGGTCGATTAAGAAGGGATTTGGGGTACCGCTACCGCTACTCCCCGGACCTCTCCCGAGATGCGTTCTGACCAGGATTTCAAGGCGAATCCAACGGTGGCGACGAGGGCCCCCCAGGAGGCCCAGAGAGGGGGAAACGAGGCAAAGGTGGCTGCACACGTCGGTCGGCAGAAGCGGGTAGAACCATGGAGTAGGAAGGCGTTGAAGATATGGTGGACTTCCGCCCACCCTCTGAGGACGAGGGCGGAGGCAATGCCACCCGACTCTTGAAGTAGATAGGCGCCTAACGTAGATTGGGACTGGGGCATGGAAAAATAGACCCACTTACAACGACCGACGGGCACCGATGCCCATTCCTCCTCTGACGTGTCCTCTCGACGAGCACACGACAGGACCGCAGGCCGCCCACGCCTCGCCGCGACCCCGGCGGGCCCGGACGCCCAGGAGGCGCAGCCCCCGTGCACGGCGCGCTCCCGTGGATGCTGCTGCGCGCGGAGCATCCGCGCAGAGCCGGCCTGTGGTTCGTCGGGTCCGCGGCGCCGTGCCGACGTCGGCGCTGGTTCCCGACACCGCGGGCGACCAAGCCCGATCGGTGGGACACTCGACCAGATTGGGCCAAATCGGGGATGGACAGACCCCCCTTTAGTAAAACGTGGTTTAGTGAAAACGACCTGAGGCCCAAACCTGGCGGGCGCAAGCCTGGAAAATAACGGCCCTGGCGCCCTCTCGAGAACCGAAAACGGACAATTCACTAATCGACGTGTTACTGTTGGGGGTTCTGTCCACCCCCGACCAAATGAAGCCCGGGATCAAGCCCGGGAGTGAGCGGGATGAAGCGGGGTGAAGCCGGATTCGCCCAGAGCAAGACGGTCATCGGCCGCGGACATGCCTGCGCCGATACAAAAAAATGTAACCTCCCATGAGTCGCATCCACGGAAGGGGGAGGGCAGATTCGTGTCGTGCCGAAGTCGGAATGGGTTACCGCGGGGACTGTTCCACCTTGAACGATCGGCCGTTTCTGCAACGTCAGGTCGTTGAGCATCGACCGATGCTGGGTCGCCAGAGGCGTTCAACGCAGAACGCTGGCGGCGGTACGGCGAAAACCTGCTGTACTTGAGGCCGCTGAGCAGGAGGAGGAGGAGGAGGAGGAGGAGGAGGAGGAGGAGGAGGAGGAAGAGCAGGTGGAGGAGGAGGAGTCTGGACACGCGAGGCCGTGGGTTTGGACATGGGTACGCTGCCCGCCCACGATCCTCGGCGTGCGCCTGCGCGAGCCTCTGGACTGCCCCCTCCACCCCGAAGTCCAGGGTCTCCCACCAGCTCTGAGCGGCCCTCGCCCGAAGAGCGCCGTGCTCGTTCATGAGCCAGGTGATCCTGCTCGGCTTCCCCCGGGGCCGTAGGCGACCCGAGGCGGGGGCGGAGGAGGAGGAGTAGGACGAGGAGGAGGAGGAGGAGGAGGAGGAGGAGGAGGAGGAGGAGGAGGTGGAAGACGCGGAGGAGGAGGAGGAGGAGGAGGAGGAGGAGGAGGAGTAGGAGGAAGAGGAGGAGGAGGACGGGTCGCCTAAGCCCTTCGGAGAAACCTCCAGGTGATCCTTGTCTCCAGCGCATGCTTCGACGCGCACCCGGGGCACCCGGGCAGCCCGCAGAGGTACGCAGTGCAGTCCGCCCACGCCAACGAGATCGCGCTCGTCATCGAGGAGATCTCCCTGCACAGCGTGGCCATCTTGCGCGGGAGCAGCAGGACGACCGACACGACGCAGCCGCCGACGGCAGTTCCGAGCACCATCGAGAGCATCGAGTCGAACTCGGGCAGCCAGGGCGCGCCCAGCACCTGCCAGTACCCATGGCTGATGCCCACCCTCGTTGGGAGACCAAAGAAGGTACCGCTACCGCTGCTCCCCAGACATATCCCAGGGTGCGTTCTGAACAGAATTAGGTCGGGCGTGCCCCCCTACAGGCAGATTTTAGGCGAAAGGTTAAACATACAAAAAAACTGCAAAACAAAAAAGACATTCAAATGGTCCCTCGACTATTTTATTCTATTTTCAAATATTCCCCCTGTAGAAGGACGCGCCCGACTTAAAGCTACTCCCCGGACATCTACCAGGGCGCGTTCTGACCAGAGTTTCCAGACGACTCCAGCCAAGCGATATCGGTAGTTACCTTCTCTGACTCTGGTGGGCTCGTTTTCCACCACCACCACCACTACCATCAGTAGGAGCGGGAGGGGGTCCTCCTCCTCCTCCCTCCTCCTCCTCCTCCTCCTCCTCCTCCTCCTCCTCCTCCTCCTCCTCCTCCTCCCTCCTCCTCCTCCTCATCATCCATCTTCCTCCTCCTCATCCTCCAGCTCCTTTCCCCCCAAAACTGATGGGTGGTGGTGGTGGATAACAAACCCATCATCACTCTGGCCTGGGGTTCATGAAGCCCATCATCAGAACGACGTGCCAGCTGAGCCCGAACTTGATGGTGTTGTCCCGGGCGCCGCTCGCGAGGAAGCACACCGTGACCAGGAGCAGGTCGGCGAGGCAGACGTACTCGTCGTAGGGCTGCCCGAGCAGCCGGCACGACTCCGCGCGGAGGTCGGCCTCCGTGCAGTGGGGCCCCTGCGCGCCCTCGGGGTAGAGGAGCGCCAGGACGAGCACGCGGGGAGGCGCAGCGCAAACCGCACAAGGCATGCGCCTTGGGAGGCCCGCGCGGGTCTCGTGGCTCGGCGCCGGAGCCGCCATCTCCCCGGCTTCGCGGAGCGCGCCAGGGGCGGCGACGGAGGCGCCGCCGGGGGAGGCGCCGCCGCCGATCCGAAAAATCCGCGCTTGGGGGGGGGGCCCAGCGTCAGGTCGGGCATGCCACCCTACAGGCGGATTCTGGACGAAACATAAAAATAGCCAAACGATGCTCAAAAATGATCCGAACAAGTATTCCAAACATCGTCCCCTGCAGACTATGCTTTTGACTTTTGCTGGATCTTCCTCCCGTAGAGGGACGTGCCCGACTTCAGCCCAGCGCCGGTCCAAGAAGCCCGCGCGGACCTCCGAAAAAGTGTATGCTCGTGCAGTTCTCCCTGCCCCTCGGCTGTTCAGCACGGCGCACGAGGTGCCGGCCAGCCCCTGCCAGGCGTGCTGGACCGTGGTGCCGTAGTCCTCCGAGGAGGCGGGCTCGGAGGGGAGACTGGGACGGCCACAGGCCTGGAGACCCAGCACATTGAAAAAATGAGGACGGAAGTTGTCCACCCTTTTCGGCCTCTAGAGACCCTCTTTCAGACTTCGGCTCGAGTCCATGGACTGCCTGTGCTATACCTCTCCGGAGACAGATTGGCGGCGCTGCGTGCTATGTAAAACTGTTGGAACCACAAGGGGAGGGGAGGAGAGGGCCGGCAGAGGAGGAGGAAGAGAAGGCGTTCAGGAGAGCTCTACAGGCCCTCGCCGGGCCCCAAGACCGTCACAAAACGACTCAGGATGAAAAACCGGTCCCGGGGAAGGGCTCGGGACCTCCGGGGACCCCTTTTTTAAGAAAATCACGACACCGGATCTCTGGGGAGTCGGATTTGGACACATCGAGGATCTCTGAGATCCGGCGCTTCTGGAGGATGCATCGGGTGCCGCGGCCATCGCTCTGAGAGAGTTCTGGAACGCTCTGGAACGAATTGATTCTCGTTCTGGCCCCGCCCTGTCTATACCGTAGGTTTGCGCCGCGTCGACGCGGCGTCGACCCCAGCGCGGGCGTTCAACGCGGACGCTGCCAGTGGCCCAGAACCGGCCGATGTCGAGCGATCTGCGCTGTCGGAGAGCACGGATCGTTCAAGGTTGAGCGATTGAACGATCCACGCTCTGGAGCGGTTTGTCCTGGTCCTGGGCCGGCCCGATGGGGGGAACGACAGGGGGGGGGCGGGGCGGGGACGGGCCCAGGAAGGGAAAGCATCGGCTTGGAGTCGGCGGCACATCGCCTGCAGATCGGCGCGGGGCCCTCGAGGCCCTCGACAGAGCAGGCACAGCTGCCACCGTGCCTGCACGGAGTGGGCGTGCATGCTTGTCTGTTGTCTTGGAGTTCACTGTTTTCTAAGGCCCCCTCCTCCCGGGCCACACGCGTCGTCCGAAAACCGCCCCTTTTCCGCCACTGTGCCTGCTCGGAGTGGGCGTGTTAGGACATGGGCTGGCACGGGAACGGAAAGAGCGCTTCTATGGGAGCAGACGTTTGAGGATGGCCACAGGGGCTTGGCGGCCGTTTACGCGGCAGCGGTTTTGAGTATCGTTTAACATCCCCAGCGGCGTGGCCTGGGCCCCACCTGCCGATTCACCCCCTAGATGGGGATATAGGTCGTTCCTTTCGAGTTTCGAGGGGTGTATCCCCAACTGGGGTGGTAATTTGGTGGGGGTCTCCAAGGGGATGGGAGTGGGGATTGGTGAATTAAACGATACCGAGGTTTTGGCATAGGGATCATCATGCAGAAGTGTTGGAGCAAACTGGAGGGCGAAGCGCGTTAAGACGGCCGCCGCAACGAGGAGAGCGGAGGAGGGGAAAGATGGAAAAGAGGAGAGAGGAAGACTGAGAGAGTAGATTTTCGAAGGATACAATAGACCAGCGTATTCCACTACTCGCAACGCACCTACTCGCAAATGGCCTGGATCCGCCGCGGGGGATCTACGATCAATCATTCCAAAGAAGGCATGTGTTTTTCGAGCGCTTGCGAGTAGGCACCTGGCGAGTAGTGGAACGCGCTCGGTGATACAAGGACGGGGTGAATCAACATGGACGGGGTACTTCACATATTATGGATTGCCGGCGGGCGTACTCCGTGCCGAAGGCCGGAGCAGGAGACATTGGAAGACGCGGCGGAGGGAGTGTGGCGGCCGGCAAGTGAGAGAGATGATTGGGACGCCTCGGAGAGGAGGAGGAGAACAACAGAGAAGATCCTAGCTACTTGTATCACCGTTCGCTCCTGAAGTTGTGTCAACGGTCTTGGGGGGCCTCTTGAGAGGCTCTGGGAGGCACCTGGATGGCCTCTTGGCGTCCTCTTGGGACTCTTTGCATCCGTTTCCGGGCCCTCTTGGCACGCTCTGGAGCCCCCTCGAGCCCTCCCGGGGCCCTCATGGACCGTCTTGAGGGGCTCGGGCCGGCGTGGGGCGCTCTTGGGGCCGGGGCCCTCCTCGTGCTGCCTCGGGGCTCTCTGGGGCCATCTCGGCGCGCTCGTGGGCCGTTTCGGAAGCCCTCTTGCAAGGGCGCTTTGGGGCGATGCCGGAGGCGTCCAGTGCCGTCTGCGGCCGCTTGTGTGGCCCGCGGAGGCGAGAAGCCCAAGACTCCATCCATCGTCGTAGGAGAACGAATGGTTTGGCCCTCCTGAGTCCCTCTCGGCGGTCCTCGTGGGGGCCTCTTGGGGGCGTCTGGGGGGGGGGGCCTCCTGAGGCCGCCGTGGGCCCATCGTCGCCCCTCGTGGAGCGCTCTTGAGCCGTCCTGGGGCCGCTTGGGCCTCTCTTGGGACGTCTTGGGGCTATCTTGAGCCGTCTTGGGGGCAGCTTCGGCCATCTTGGAATCCTTTGCGGCCGTCCTGAGGCCTCCTGGGCCGGAAAAAACACCAAAATCGGTGCGGTCCCCCTCCCCCCCGGACCGCCCCCCCTTGGGGCTAAAGCCCTGTGCAGAACTTCTCTCGCTAGCGCCCTTTCCGTCAACCTTGTCCGTTGTCCTGGAGGTTCTTTACTGTTTTCTGCCCCCCCCCCGGGCCGCACGCGTCGTCCGAAAGTCGTCCGTTTTGAAATTCCTGTCCAACGATCTTTTCGGCCTCCGAACGGCCAAAATGGCCTCCAGGACGGCATCTCAGACAGCCAAGACGAAACCAAAACGGCTCCACACGACACAAGACGGCTCAAGAGGCTCTGAAGACGGCCTCAAAACCATGAGGGCCCCAAAAGGATCCCGAGTCGGCCCAAGAGGACCCCAAGATCGCCCAATAGGCTCCCAAGAGAGTCCAAAGACGGCCCTAAAGCGCTCCAAGAGGACACCAAGACGGCCCAGAGAGGCCTCCAAGACAGCCTCCGAATGCGTCAGACGGGCCAGTCGCCTCCCCAAGACGGCTCAAGAGGCCCCTGGAGGCTCCCAAGAGGCCCGCAAGAGGCTCCCCGGGAGGCTTCCAGAAGGCCCCCAGGAGGCCTCAAGAGGGCCGCAAGAAGCTTTCTCCTGCTGGTCACCATTATCTCCCTCCCTCTCCTCCTCCTCCTCCTCCTCCTCCTCCTCCTCCTCCTCCTCCTCCTCCTCCTCCTCCTCATTCTCTTCATCCATTCCTTTTCCTTATAGTAACTTCTCTCTGTCGCACCCCCGAGGCCAGTTTGCAGGAGGGCCGGGCGTTTCGACCGAGACGTCCTCACCGCTTATGACCCTGAAGCTTAGACACTGGCAACAGCTTCACAGACGGATGGCGGGTAGTTTTCAACATGTGGCTCTCGCCTCAGCGCCGCGCAGTTTGGTTTAACATGTCTACAGGAGCTTCACAGCCGGAGAGCGTGTGGTTTTCAACATGTGGCTCTCGCCTCAGCGCCGCGCAAATTCGCTTTGAACATTTGCAGGAGTCTCACGGGTTGATTGCGGGCCGTTTTCAACATGTGGCTCTCGCCTTAGCGCCGCGCACATTCGTTTTTACAAATTGCAAGAGTGTCACGGATTGAGGGCGGCAGGCTCGTTTCCAAAATGTGGGTCTCGCCTTAGCGCCGCGCACATTCGTTCTTACAGGTTGCGCGAGTTTCGCGGATTCCCCTGGTCAACGTATCAGAAATGGTGTGTTGGACGGATGCACGATTATGAGGGTGCAACGGTTACGTTGACTCGCGGTGTCGAAGCCCCAGGAATGGCGTTCTGGCACGATTCATGATCATCAAGACGCAACAGTCAGGTTGATCCGTGGCGTTGGAACTCCGAGAACGATGGTTTGGCATGCTTCAGGGTCTTCAAACGGTTGTCTTCCAACGAGGCAGTTCCGTCAGTGGAAATGAACCGTTGTCGGGGCTTGTGAAGAGGGAGCTTGGAAGGAGGGTGGACTCCAACATCGTTGATGACTCTTGGGTTTACACTGATCCTCCTCCTCCTCCTCCTCCTCCTCCTCCTCCTCCTCCTCCTCCTTCCTGCAGCGCTGATGCACAGGCACGGTGGCGGGGTTTGCCGCAGGCAGCTGGATAGGATAAGAAGTCTTGCACTACAAAAATCCTCGAGCACGTCCTCCGTCGATCTCCGAGGGCCCCAGGGTGCCCCAGAGCTTCCGCGGGCCCCCGGGGCCAACGGGGGAGGAGCCATCTCCGCGGGGCGCCTGCTGGTGGGCTGATCTCGTGCTTCACCGCCCCGCCCTGGGCCACTCCACCCCTGTCTGCAGGGGCCCCAGAACATGCAAATAGATACACAGAAATACAAAGATTCCCCATACTTTCCTAGATTTTCTGGGCTTCTGTCTTCCCCCCCACTTCCCATATGTTCCCATATGTTCTGGGGGATCGACGATCAAGTATGTCTCTGTGGTTTTTTCCCTCCTGACTGTCGGCCGGGCGGCGACCTCCAAGCTCGACCACACACCAACCATCGGCTCTCCTGGCTCGGTGGGAGGCCGGGGCGGGGCTCGGATCTCGCCGCGGGTTCGACGCACTCTGAGCCCCAGCCCCCGCCGCTCGTCGAGGTGCCCGGAGCGTGCATCGGCCAATGCTCGGAGTTCGCCGCCGATCGGCGCCCCGGAAGTCCGTGGCGACAGTGAAGACGACCATCTGGCAGATGTTCGCCCAGTAGCCCATGTACAGGTTGGGGACCGCGCCGCACCAGATGCTCCCCGAGTCCAGGTCCACGCAGCCGCCGAGGCGGCCCGAGAGTGTGCAGTTCCTGTCCCCGCTCGCCTCGTGGGCGGAGGTGTCCTCGCCGCGCGCGAAGGGGTTCCAGTTCCAGCTCATGGAGGAGGCGGGGACCTCTATCACGTTCCAGCGGACCTGGAGGAACAAACAGACGGCATGAGCATGATCTCTCAGAGGTCAGCGCGGCTCTCTTGGTTCGGCGCTGGACCCCCCTCCCTGGCGCGCGGAGCGCGCCAGGGGCGGCGCCAGAGGCGCCGCCAGGGGAGGGGGGGGGCAGCGCCGATCAAAGAAAGCCGTGCGGACCTCCGAGACATGATTATTATGCATTGTTTTCTCCCTTCGAGGACGGGTTCCAAGAACAGGCTGTGCGCGGGGCAGGACA
>CAUYUJ010014002.1:70000-77500 GCA_963575745.1 Prorocentrum cordatum | reverse complement strand
TACGTTGCGAAACGTTCTGCATTCGCGCAGCCTGGAGTATCACTGCGTATTTACGTTGTGTATATGCGTGATGTTGTGTATGTACGCTGTGTGTATGCGTGCTGCTGTGTATCTCCGCTGTGTATATGCGTGCTGGTGTGTATTTACGCTGTGTATATGTGTGCTGTTGTGTATTCACGCTGTGTGTATGCGTGATGTTGTGTATTGGCGCTGTGTATATGCGCGCTGGTGTGTATTTACGCTGTGTATACGCGTGCTGTTGTGTATTTACGCTGTGTCTATGCGTGCTGTTGTGTATTTACGCTGTATATATGCGTGCTGTTGTGTATTCGCGCTGTGCATACGAGTGCTGTTGTGTATTCACGCTGTGTATATGCGTGCTGTTGTGTATTCATGCTGTGCATACGCGTGCTGTTGTGTATTTACGCTGTGCATACGCGTGCTGTTGTGTATTTACGCTGTGCATACGCGTGCTGTAGTGTATTTACGCTGTGTATATGCGTGCTGTTGTGTATTTACGCTGTGTATACGCGTGATGTTGCGTATCTACGCTGTGTATACGCGTGCTGTGTATGTACGCTGTGTATATGCGTGCTGTTGTGTATTTACGCTGTGCATACGCGTGCTGTAGTGTATTTACGCTGTGTCTATGCGTGCTGTTGTGTATTTACGCTGTGTATACGCGTGATGTTGCGTATCTACGCTGTGTATACGCGTGCTGTGTATGTACGCTGTGTATACGCGTGCTGTTGTGTATTTACGCTGTGCATACGCGTGCTGTAGTGTATTTACGCTGTGTATATGCGTGCTGTTGTGTATTTACGCTGTGTCTATGCGTGCTGTTGTGTATTTACGCTGTGTATATGCGTGCTGTTGTGTATCTACGCTGTGTGTATGCGTGCTGATGTGTATTTACGCTGTGTAAATGCGTGCTGCTGTGCATCTCCGCTGTGTATATGCGTGCTGCTGTGTATTTACGCTGTGTATATGCGTGCTGTTGTGTATTTACGCTGTGTATTATGTTCTGCTGACGTTGTGTATTTAAATTGTGTATTGTGTTTTACGGGCGTGATGTATTTACGTTGTGTTTTACGTACGGTTCAGATTTTCGTTTGATGGGTTTGTGATCACCATCCGCACACAATCACACACACACACACACACTCTCGCAGACACACACACACACACACACACGCACGCACACACGCACGCACGCACACACACACAGACACACACACACACACACACACACACGCACGCACACGCACGCACGCACGCACGCCAGCACGCACGCACGTACGCACACACACACACACGCACGCGCGCACGGACGCACACACACACACACACGCACACACACACAGACACAGACACGGACACAGACACAGACACAGACACAGACACACACACACACACAGACACACACACACACACACGCGCGCTTACGTACCGAGACGAAGGCCAGATGATGACAAGTTCGGACGAGGATGGGTCTCTGAGGGCCAGCGGGACTTGAGGATGTACCAGGCGCCACGACCCCTCCAGAGCGCTCTGGAGCGCTTGCTCTGAGAGCTCTGGAGCGGCTTATCCCCATCAGAAGGCCCCGCTAGGCATACACTTCCTAATGTTCAGCGACCTGGTGCGTGCTACCATCTAGAAGGCCGAATGAGGAACGGAGGGGCTTTCGTTGCCACGGCGAACCTCGGCCACGGCTAGGTTCCACGACCAAGATCTCAAGGTCGGCCTGAAAACCAGAGCCCCACCAGAGCCCAATGAGACCCATCTACCAGCGTCTTGTCTGTGCCAACCAGGCCTCAATTCATGGGATACCACTTTTTTGTCGGTCGCGATCGGTAGCAACCGGTCGTCGCGGCCGATACTGGAGCTTGAAGCAAAGTCGGTGGCGACCGATCTCGTCGGGCGGCCACGCGGCCTGCAGTACAGTAAGGGCCCGACCGCAAGAAACCGGCCACAAGAAACCCAACCCTGAGACCCCGGGACGTCCATTGATTTTTTGGCGTGAGACCATTGCGGTTTCCACAGCAGAGCCATGGACACCCAAGAAACCCAGGGCACCCTGGAGGCAAGCAGGGTGCCTCTTAGCCTGGGCCTCCACTGCATGCCAGCGGGCGTCGAGGCACCACACGCCCCTGCTTGCGCGGTCTCCCGAGAGGGGGCCCCAAGAGCAGGGAACTGGGCGAGGAGGCGGGGCGAGACGGCCGCCGCCAGCGGGCGGAGAGAGAGAAAGATAGAGAGAGAGACCGAGGCTCGAGGAGAGGGCGCACAGGCCGACACCCCACGGCGTGCTGTGTTGTATTGTGTCGTGTTGTGTTGTGTTGTGTGTGTGCGTGCGTGCGTGCGTGAGTGCGTGCGTGGGTGTGTGGGTGTGTGCGTGTGTGTGCGTGTGTGCGTGTGCGTGTGCGTGTGCGTGTGCGTGTGCGTGTGCGTGTGCGGGTGCGGGTGCGGGTGCGGGTGCGGGTGCGGGTGCGGGTGCGTGTGCGTGTGCGTGTGCGTGTGGGTGTCGGTGTGGGTGTGGGTGTGTGGGTGCGGATGCGTGTGCGTGTGCGTGTGCGAGTGCGTGTGCGTCTGCGTGTGCGTGTGCGTGTGCGTGTGCGTGTGCGTGTGCGGGTGCGTGTGTGCGTGTGTGCGTGTGTGTGTGTGTGTGCGTCTTCTCGTGATTCCCGTGTATGCGTATGTGTAGTGTGGGCGTGTGGGCGTGTGGGCGTGTGAGCGTGGGTGTGGGTCTGTGGGTGTGTGGGTGTGTGAGTGTGTAAGTGCGTGGGTGTGTGGGTGTATGGGTGTGGATGTGTGGGTGTGTGGGTGTGTGGGTGTGGGTGTGGGTATGTGTGCCGGTGTGTGTGTGTCGGTGTGGGTGTGGATGTGTGTGTGGGTGTGGGTGTGGGTGTGGGTGTGGGTGTGCGTGTGGGTGTGGGTGTGGGTGAGCGTGTGGGTGGGCGTGCGTGCGTGCGTGCGTGGGTGGGTGGGTTGGTGGGTGGGTGGGTGTGTGGCTTGGCTCGGTGTGTATGTGCGTGCATGCGCCAGTGCTTGTGTGTGTGTTTGTGTGTATTTGTGTGTGTAATTTGTGTGTGCTTGTGTGTGTGCTTGCGTGTGTTTGTGTGGCAGTGTGTGCTTGTGTGTTTGTGTGTGGTTGTGCGTGTGTTTGTGTGTATGTGTGTGTGTTTGGTGCTGTGGTGCATTAGAACGACCGGGTGTCTTCGCAGCGCATTCGTCTCGTGTTCGTGTGTGTGTGTGCGCGTGTTTGTGCGTTCGTGTCTTTGTGTGTTCGTGTGTGCGTAGGTGTGTGTGTGTGCGTGCGTGCGTGCGCTTGTGTGTGCAGGTGCGTGTGCGTGTGCGTGTGCGCGTGCGTGTGTGTGTGTGTTTGTGTGTGTCTTCTCGTCATGCCCATGTATGTGTTTGTGTATAATTATGTGTATACATATATATGTATATTTGTGTATACGCTAACAAAATCACGCGCGCTCGCGCTTCGCGGAGGCTTCGGATCTTCGCCATCCCGCCCCCTGATTCTCCTCCACTCCATCTCTTCTCAAGTTCGCTCAAATGTTTCCTTCCCCTTTGCTCCTCGCCCCCCATCTCCCGACCTTCGTTCATATACATATACTGGTTTACAGACAGCACACGAGTGCCGAAATGATCCACACCCACGAAAGTGTTGTTTGGGCACCGCGGGCAGGAATCAACCACGTGAGACGACGTCGCACTTGTCGCGAAAGTCTTCACTAGAAAAGTTGTCCACGCACTGGCATCGCGGCGTGCAGGCAGATGTTGGCTGGTGAGCCTTGCGTCGAGGTGGAGGAAGAAAAAAGGCAGGGGAAGGACGAGGATCTGGCGCAGGAAATGATGATAAGGCAAGAGCATGGGACGCTGAGCAGCCACTGGAGATTCTGCTCTTCACTGCACGCGCAAACAACTTCAAAAACACCAACCTGTATGGCTGGCAACATGCACGACTTCGCACTACCAGCATCTCCACTGGTGGTGACCTGGGACACAGGAGGGGAGGAGGGGGCGGCGGAAGGCGGAACGAGGCGCCGAGCGCGAAGAGGGGCATGGGACAGGAGGACGAGGACGGGGCGAATTCGGGTCGGGAGCCGAGGCTTGCGAATGGCTCACTGGAGCTCAAACCGCCAAGGGTAAAAAAGAGGTTGCTGGATCAGCTCGCAAGATGAAAAGTGCCGTGTAGGAAGGAAGGAGCAAAAAAACAGCTCAAGCGTAAACTTGCGGAGCTCCGCGCGGCATTCTTAAGACGGGCGCCGTGCCCCCGTCCCCCGGCGCGACGGAGATCGCGCCAGGGGGCAGCGCCGGGGGCGCCGCCGGGAGGACACGGCGCCGATGCAAGAAATCCGCGCGGACCTCGGGAAGTTTCAGCTCGTGAAGCTTTCTCGCGCTTCCACAGCACTTGGCACTACCCAGCTTGCTGCGCCGAGTCAAGGACGAGGCGCGAATAGGCGCCGCCCAGCGCCAGCAGCTCCGAGTGCGTCCCGCTCTCGACCACCCTCCCGGCGTCCATCACGACGATGTGGTTGGAGCGCTGCACGCTGAACAGGCGGTGTGCAATCACGATGCATCGAGGAAGAAAAAGCTGCGGCATGAACACAATCTTGGGGACCTCCGCGCGATTTCTCGTAGCTGAGCTGGGCCCTCCTGGCGGCGCCTCTGGCGCCAGCCCTGGCGCGCTCCGTGCGCCTGGGGGGGCCCAGCGCCGGTCGAAGAAATCCGCGCGGAGCCGCGAAAGCTCATGCCTATGCACTTGTTTTACTCCTCGAGATCACCGTGCGCGGCCTGCCCAGGCGTGGGGACCAGCGGGCCTTCTCCAGCGCCTGTGCGACCAGGCGCGCCGACGTGGTGTCCAGGGCCGAGTACGCCTCGTCCAGGATGAGCACCGGCGGGTCCCGGACCAGCGCCCGCGCAATGGCCAGGCGCTGGCGCTGCCCGCCAGAGAGCAGCTTAGAGTCCGCCACGACGGTGTCGTACCCCTGGGGCAGGCCCTGCACGAAGTCGTCCAGGCAGGCGCTCCGCGCCGCCGAGCGCACCTCCGCCTCCGTGGGGGGCGGGTCGAGGCCCCAGCCGATGTTTTCAGCGATGGTGGCGCGGAACAGCCGAGGCTCCTGGCTCACGATGCCGAACTGGCGCCGGAGCCACGAGGGGTCCAGACTGCGCATGTCCGCCCCGTCGAACAGGATGCTGCCCTGCTGGGTGTCGTAGAACCTCGGGGGCTGCTAAAGGTGCCCCTGGCCAAAGGTGCCCCCAGCTTTTCCCTCAAGCTTGGAGCCCCTGGGGCCCTCTGGGCCTCGTAAGGGGTGCTCTGGAGGCCGTGGGGGCCTCCCTGGAAATCCAGGGGCACTTCTGGCAACACCCGAGAACCGCTGGATCAGGTTCACTACGGACGACTTCCCGGAGCCGCTGACGCCCACCAGCGCGGTCATCTCGCCCGCGCGGCAGCGAAGGGTCACGTCCTGCAGGACGTCCTGCTCGGGCCTGTCGGGGTAGGCGAAGGTGACCCGCTCGAAGCGGATGTCCCCGGCGACCTCGAGCGCCCCGCTCGACTCGGCCGCCCGGGCCGCCACGAACTCCGCTGCTGGGCCAGCGGGCAGCTCAACCGCGGTGAACTCCGCGGGCGCCCCCTTGTCGGGCTCGGCCACGGCTCCGAGCACCACCTCGCCCGTGCCGATGGCGTCCATGGCGCGGCCCCACTCCTCGGCCAGGTTGAAGGCGCTGGAGACGATGATGTCGAGGTAGAGCAGGTACTCCGTGAGCACCTCGCCGCCAAGGGAGCTCGCGGGGTTCAGGGCCAGCGCGCCCCCGACCAGCAGGGCCACTGGCACGGTGGACATGGTGAGCCCGCTGCTGGCCGTGAAGAAGAGGCCGAGGGCGTTGCCCCGCGCGCGCTGCACCTCGAAGATCCTCTCGTTCTGGTCGGCGTACATCTGCAGGTGCTTCGCCTCCGAGCCCAGCGCTCGCACGGTGCGCAGCTTGCCCAGGGCCTCGTCGGTGATGCTGTTGAGCTCGGCGAGGCCGGTCAGGGTCTGCCTCGCGGCGCTGCGGTTGACCCGCCCGTAGCGCCCTGTGCAGAGAACCAGGACGACCAGGATGGGCGCGATGCACAGCGTGATGGCGGGAGATATGCGCACCATGGCCACGAAGCCGAACGTGGTGATGACGCAGGAGCGCAGCAAGAAGTTGAGGACGTCGTCCAAGCTCTGGAATAAAGTCTGGCAGTCGCCGGCCAATCTGGAAGTGATACCCGCAGCGTCGTTCTCGTCGTAAAACACAATGTCCTTGGCCAGGAACACCGTGAAAGCACGGTCCCGCAGGCGCTGGACGAACCGGTTGCGTGCAAAGTGGAAGGCGGCCGCGCGCATGCCGTTGAAGACGCCCCTGCCGGCGCCCGCGGCCGCCAGCAAGCAGACTCGCGAGACCAGGAGGACGCGGTCCTTGGTAAGGCTTCGGGCTGCGCGCAGACGACTCTGGTTAGTCCCAGCTGGCCTCAGCAGGCCCCCCAGGTAGTCCGAGCTGGCCTCCATAGGCCCCAGAAGTAGCCCGGCGCCGGACTCAACACCTCAACCCTGGGGCGTGGAGCGCCGCCAGGGGGGCCGCTGGAGGCGGCGCCAGGGTGTTGAGACCGCCCCGGACTACTGGGAGGGGCCTGACTGCCGAGGCCAGCGGAACTGCTCAGGGGTCCTGGACAGCCGGGACTACGCCTGGGGAGGCCGCCTGTGCGCAACCCGAAGCCTCACCAGCGGTCCTGCTCCACCGCCGCGAAGAGCCCGGAGGCCACCAGCCCGGGCACCAGCAGCTCCGCCGCGGAGGCCCCGAGCAGCGCCGCCCCGCCCAGCGCGAGCCACAGGCGGTCGGCCCCGTCGGTGAGGCCCACGATCTGCCGCAGGATCTCCACGCGCCTGCGCCCCACCCCTGCCGCTGCCGGCGGCACCGCCGCCCACCTCTGCGGCGCCGCGGCCGACGCCGCGGCGCGCCGGCAGCGGAGGGCCCGCAGCGGCGCTGCCCGTGGCAGCGGCCCGCCCCGCGGCGGCCGCGGCGGGGCCGCGCCCCGCACGCCCAGGGCAGGGCAGGCCGCGGCGGCCGCGCGCGGGCCCGAGGCCGCGCGGCGCCCCGCCCGCGAGGCGCGGCGCGGGGCGCGGCGCGGGCCCGCGCGCAGCCGCGACCGAGACGAGGGCGAGGCGGGCGCCGATGCGGCGCCACGCCGCCGCCAGCGGGGCGCCCCACGGGTCGGCGCCGCTGTCGGGCGGCGGCGGCGCCAGCCGCCTCGCGGCGCGGGGGCCCTCGAGGCTGGCGCGCCGGAGCGCGGCGGGCGGCGGGCGCGGCTGCGCCGCGCGGGGCGGCGCGGCGACCTGGCAGAGCGCCAGCGGACGGAGCCTCATCGGCGACGCCGACGGGCGTGGCTTGCAGAGGGTGTGGTTTGCCGCCCGCGCCTGGGGGGGGGGCGGGGCGAGGACCTCGACAGAGATCTCCACCGCGCCC